>JAUMHD010030855.1:0-23952 GCA_032359135.1 Ulvella scutata | reverse complement strand
CGCAGAGGCAGCTGGTATAGAAGAAGCAACTCGGCGCACCCGAACATCCCAGGGGTGATCAGCCGGCAGCGAGGAGCGGGCAGCGACACAAAATCGTGACGAAAGGGTCCCGTCAGGCTGTTGGGAAGCAACCCGCAACCGCTCTGAGAACCGGGCATGTGCAAGATCACAGGCGCTGTCAGCAGGGACAACGCCGCACACAGACAGCAGCACGGCAGGGGACACACATGCCACCCGCCTCCATGCGCGCTCACTGGGAAAGAAGGTGATACCGCAGGCCAGGCGGCAGGCGGTCAACAACTAGTCATCAAATGGTTGCACCGGTGTCGAAACCGCATTCCCGTTTCGTCGCCGCTTCTTAGCGCCAGAGGCAGTAGGCAGACCCCACACCTCCATGCCATACTCTAGCACAGGCCTAATTACATTATGGATGATTCGTAGTTTCACTTCCACACTGATGCGTGGCGAAGAAAACACTGGTCGCCACGAGTGGAAGGCACCCACTCCTTTGCGAAGTGCAGCGGCCACATGCATGTCCCATGTCCAGGAGGAAGTCAGCCACATTCCCAGGTACTTGACCTCCGTGGCAACCTTGAGAGGTGCATCACCGCAGGTGAAGACCGGGGAGCCTGCCGCGGCAAGTGCACCTGGCGGTCCAACCAAGAGCACATGGCTCTTCTCAGTATTCGCTTGGCAACCCCACGTGTCGCCGAATTGCTTCATAGAATTTATTATACACTGTAGGCCGGCCGGTGCGGCAGAACACCCCGCTTTGTCGTCTGCATAAATTTGAACTGCAAGGACGGCGGCCCCGACAGAGAGCCCAACGCTAGAGCGGTCCTCCTGCACCCTCTGAATGAGACCATCAATGAAGACAGCATACAGGAAGGGCGACAGGGGGCAACGCTGTGCCACCCCGCTGTGAACCTTCAGCGGCTCTGAAAGGGTACCTTCCACTGACACCCTCGCAGAGCACCGTTGATAGAGAGCATCTATGAGGCGCCACATCTTTCCTTGCACACCTTTCTGCGCCAAACGACCTAGGAACGTCGCATGCATCACTCTGTCATAAGCTTTGCTCCAGTCTAAGAAGAAGAGGCAGGACAGCTCCCAACGTTGCACCCGACGTCGCACGCAGCATCCAAGGAGAAAAGAGCATCAACAGTATCACGCCCTGGCCGGAAGCCATATTAGTGGTCATGCAGGGGCACGTGCGGCGTGACGCGGTATAGGAGCATGATAGTGAATAGCTTATTAATCGCCAGCAGGAAGGTGAGCCCCCGATAGTTGGAGCATCGGGTAAGGTCGCCAGATTTCGGTATCGAAATCATGAACCTTTCACGCCAGTCAGTGGGGATGCATTCTAGAATGTAGACAAGGTTCATTAGTACCAGCAAAAGCTGCCTCCCTTGCTTGCCGGAGTATTTGAACAACTCGATCTGCAGGCCGTCATGACCGGGGGCTCTGTGATTCTTCACGCGGGACAGGGCACGGATGAGCTCCTCCATGTGGAAGGGAACCTCCATATCAGGCGAGTCAGCCAGGCCTGCGCAGCGCAGGCGCTGCACAGCAGCACTGCTGTACTGGCGCTGTTCGTGCTCCTGACGCGAAGAGGGTGCAGGAGCGCGGAGAAGGTCACCTTAGTGCGCAGTCAAGGCGCCCACTTTGTCGCTCGCGGATGTGCACAGGGCAAAGATATCCGGGTGCACCAATGCCGGACAGGGTTGAGGCCGGGTGCTCTGTGTATTGGACAGGCCCTTGAGCTTCTTCCAAGCTGTGCGGGAGCCAGGAGCTGCCTTCCAGCGTCGCTGGGCAGCCGCCTCGCGCCGCGCTCTGTGCTCCTTCTGCGCACTTCTGCAGGCCTTGCGTGCCTTCTCGGTAGCGTGGTAGAATGGGGCTAGGTTAGAGTGCGAAGGGTCGCGTTTATGTCGTGTGAATGCATTGCGCCACCACGCACAGAGGGCAGCCACATGGGGCCACATCCACCGCTTAGTAATGCCAGAGGCCGTGGTGCGATGTCCCAGGGTACATGATGCAGCCCGCATTAGGAGGGCAGCAACAGCCGCGCTCACGGCATCCACGTGCGTGCGGGCCTGGTGGGGGTCAGCGGCGGGATGTGGTTGAAGTAGTGGAAGCACCGAACTAGATGCCTGTGTTACTGCCTGCTGGAACTGGCGGCGTGTGTTGGGGTCAAAGATCCGATCCATACGCAGCGCACTTGTTCGATGTATGCGTCGGGGCGGGTGGAGGTCGTGGGGGGGGCAGGGCAGGAGCACAGGCACGTGATTAGAGTTCACACCATGTGCGTCCGGTGAATCCTCCGAAAATACTTGGCAGCAGGGAGGCGTGTTAGGCCAGTCTGCGTCTCGCACGAGTATGTAGTCGACAACGGTTCCGCACTGTGACCGAACAAACGTGGGGAGGGTAGACACAGGGTTTTGTGTGGGGTCAACAGGTTGGGACAGGATGCGGAGTCCATTCTTAAGGCACAGGTCGAGGAGGGACCGACCAGACGCGTTCACCACCCCTAACCCAGTAGTGGGCGCAGCAGGCTGTAAAATTGGTGGCACAGAAGGGTGTGAGGAGTGGGCAACATGGGCATTCCAATCACCCATGAGGCATACTTTTCCATTTTTTCCGCAGTAATGCAGCAACACAGCGCTGATTTGCTCGTATACACGGGCAAGCAGGTGGCCATCGCGCCCTTGGGCGCCAGTATCAGGGACATTGACAGATGCAAGCCACATAGGGGGGCTGAGGCGGGGACCGTCCCACCTTGCCCACACAGCACCGAAGCCGACCACTAGTGGGGCCTTCGGGCCGAGGTAAGTGATGTTGGCAGCATGTTGGGAGCGGACAAGGAACCCTGTGCCACGGCAGCTGCGACCACTGGCTCTCCCCAATTGCACTGGGCCCGATCCAAGTATCGGAGCCCCGCCTGTGCAGGGAGAGTTGAGCCTAGCTGCAGATTCGCTTCCTGGACAGCCAGCACCCCGACCAGGCGTTGATGCATGAAATGGCTGAGGGCCACAAGGCGGGAGAGTCCTTCGCTTGTGCCGAGGTCATGAACATTCCGAGTGCCCAGGCTACGCACAGTGAGGGTATCCAGAGCATCAGTGCTAGCACGCCTGATGCCAGCTGGCAAGTGGGGAACGGCAATGGGGCGGATTCCTGTCGCCCGAGGCGCAGGATCAATCGAATCCAGCAGGGCGGGGTGCTGGGATGAGGCATGGAGGGAGAGGTCGGGGTTCAAAGCAGAAAATCTGTTGTGGAATAGTGGAGGTGTTGGAATGTGGGGGGATGTAGCTTTCTTGTTCTGTTTAGAAGGTCTGCGGGGGAGTGTGAAACCGAGAGAGTCAGTATAAGGTGTGTAACCACGCTCGTGTAGCTCGGGGTGGAGGGGCGAGCCAGGCAGGGTGGCATCCAGTGCCACTCGCCAACCCAACTCGCGCCTCACAAACTGTTGTAGAGACGAAAAGTCAGCGCGACACTGTTTAGCATGGATGGGGTTGCTCACTGTCAGGCGCATGTGAGGATGGCAGTTTGTTGTGCGGGGCTCAAACTTGGCACATCGGAGAATATGAACCTCAGTGCGCATGCATGCTTTACAGAATGCCTGTCTTGCGCATGGGCGACCTCCGAAGCAAGGGCTGTCTGCAGAGAGCCACAAAAGGATCTTTAGGGGTACTGATGAGCCAGGTGAGGTGGTGGGCGCCCCAGGCCAGGCGGCATGCAGCGTCACCGCCTCAGGGTCAGGAGCGAGCCGGTCAGGGTGCCCCCGCAGTGACTTGTGGGTGTGTCTGATCGTGCACTGCCCATGCGGTAGATTGGGCGCAAGGGTAAGTTGTCGATGGGTGCGGGGTCTGGGGAGCAGGGCCGCCCACTGCTTGGGAGCGAGGCGGGCCGTACGTGGATGAAGACTTCCAGATCGGGCACGCTTTAGGCAGCAGGTGTCTGTGGCAGGGGTGAATGCTCCATGCACCGGGGCAAGAGGAGAGACTGCGCGGAGGGGTTCGCAGGAGATGCTGGCAGGAACAGACGGTGCTGGCGCCGCTACTTCTGTGCCTCCAGGGCATGTTGAGTGGCGGCGGTGCGCTATGGCTGCAGTAGCAGGGAGGATTTGGCAGGCTTATGGGCCTCGAGCCGCAGCAGCTGCGCAGGTTCGTGAACAGATTGATTGTGCCTGTGTACTTGGCATTCACCAGCGGGTTATCCATCGGTAGGCAGCGGGGGAGGTCTATCTGTGGTGCCATTCCATAGAGTCTATAACATACCAGCATTTTGTTTGGGGCTCCAGGAAGACTGCCACAAAGTGGCCTTCTGGCTGGTGAATGATGGCGCAGTCAGGTGGGGGGGATTCGGAAACTGGGAGCCACCCCTGTGTGTCACTGTGGGCAACCGCTTGGGACAGGGAGTCTGCCCATGTGCGCTCAGCGGCGTGCTGGCCTTTTCCAAGCAGCTGTAAGTGTAGGTTCTCGCACCGGGCCTACATGTTGAAGTCGGACACAGCGAACCATCCTTCCGCTGCGCACGGGCTGCCAGTCTCTGGAGCACCTCGGTCAGCTTGAGCCTGCGCACGTGATTGCAGCAGGTCAAGCGGTGTCACCAGCTTGCAGCCCAGAGAGTTGTTTATCGCAATGGGAAGGCAAAATTCCCGCTCCTGCTTTTGGAATAGCCGCGTGGTCAGGGTGCCCCCATGTTCCCAGGGCGAAGTGCTGCCGAGCTCGTCTCGTAGGGCTGGCGGGTTGGAGAGGGTGGCTAAGCTCTGGAGGTCAGTGCAGTACTCAGGATAGTGCGGAGCGCTGAGCAGGAGTACAGCGCTCTGTTTCTTGTGGGGGTGTTGCAGGCGTGCCAGGAAGTGGGCATCAAGTTCCACAACTCCCGCCACTAGGGAGTCATACACATAGTATGTGCCACAGGCATGTCGCCGGATGGCTGTGTAGTGTCCTGTGCTGCCATCCGAAGACGTGGTGAAGAGTAAGCCACGGTGGTCATTGCAATTCAGAGCTGCCATAACTGCAGCTAGGGGGGTGAAGGACACAATGCGCTGTGCACTGAAGACAGGTTGCTGGGATGTCAGGCAGTAATGGTTGATGCAGTGTATGGAGAAGTCTCCATCAGCAGTGCAGAGCTCATCGTCATTCAGGTGCACACGTCGTAGGTAGGGGATGTCTGTCAGAAGGCAGCTTGCTGTATGTTGTTGGAGCAACTCCGGAGTGATACAGTTGCTGCCCCTGAGCATGTGCTGAGGATGTGCTGAGCATGTGCTGCCCAACAAACCTGCAAGGAACACCTGAGGAGTTCTGAGCAGCTACAACGCTCGTACGAACGCACTCATAGCTCTCATCGATGTTGGTAGTTTCATCTTCTACGTTGTTTCGCTACCGTTGGTGCCTGCCTCCATTTCGAATAATCCTCTTTCAGCACACTCAAATCGCAGCCAGTCTGCTTGACCTGAGAGCTTTCCATCCTGAATATACGAGGCATGAAGCTCATTTCTAACACTGTTTCAACATTTTGTCAAGAGTAGCTATGAAAAACACACGATTGGCCGACTCGCTGTGCGATGAGTGGACTGTATGAGCACGTAACCGGCAGCTCACTACACAAAGGCAGAGCAAACGGACGGTGAACCATAACAGAACCTTCTCCACTTGTACATGCCCAGCATGGCATGGTTAGGCACGCATGGGCGGGAGTGCGAGAGCAATCGAGGCGCGAAGGGTCCAACGCAGTCGAGATCCGTTCGTGTTTTCCTCTACTCATGAGGCTTTCTGGCTTCGCGTGTGTGCGAACCTGTGTCAACCCTAATAAACGGGATTTATACTATCTAATTAGATAGTGATGTACATATGCCGCATACCACCAACGGCAACGAGAGCAGCTGAGCGTGAGCATGGTGCACAAATACAGTATGCTAGTTCGGAATCTGAAGCAACAGGGACCGAGATTGATGTGAGGCGTAGAAAACCGAATTAGAGTGTGCATGGGAGTGTCAGGTCTGGGTGCAGTAGCACAAAACAATGCACAAGCTGTTGCCATAAGAGACGATGTATACAGTATAGTTTCTTGGATACGAGTGCGGGAGGTGGATAACCCGCGGGCTGTAAAGTTTAGAGACGACTTCAGCAACATCCATACGTCGCTAACCGAGATTTGGAGCTTAGAGCTGAAAGCTCGGGCAGCGGTACATATTCCGAATGACTTCAAACCGCAGCTTTGTCGCTTGACGATTCCGCATGCCTGGCTCAGAGCACCGGCACGGAATAGGTATACCATATGTGTTTCCGGGAATAAGCAGCCCTACAGATTTGTATGCGCTCGTTGCCGAGGCAAGTGCCACTTAGGGTAGAGGAAATAACGAGACCTGTTCTGACCGTAACACACTGATTAACTTACAAATCGTAAATTATATGGGTTTAAACCTTTCATTTTTTAGTACTGTTGCTGGTAATATTTGGGTGCTCGCCCCTAGTGATGGCGGTAGTGGAGGGAAGAGTCCTGACCCTTCAAGTGTCTCACTCATCGTACACCACGTTGATCAAGGTTTTCAGTTGGATACATGGGAAATGAACTGTGTTCCATATGTACTGAGGCCGGTAGCACCCGTGCTGCCGCTATGTGTACCTAGATCCAGAGTTTGCAGAATAAAGTTTTTGGCATGTTCGACACCATGGATGGCATCGTGATCGCCAGGGGATCCGAGAGACGGTCTCCCGGGCACAATGACCACAGCTTCTCTACTTTTTCTGGCAGTGAGCACCTTCAAGGACGAACCCTGATACACTACAACCATTCCAGTCTCCTCTTTGTAGGCATGGGGGAGGCCGCACTCACAGCAGCCATCGCTTTGTGCCTCCATGTTGCTAGTTACACAATGATTCTTACAGAATAATCAAAGTGTAATTGTAAATGTGTTACATGTTTGCACCGTGTGAAAGACAACGTATTACAATGTAACCAAAAAACGATTAATATCGGAAAACCAGATTAACGCGTTCATTACAAAGAATGTAATTGGTGTTAATTTGCGCTTAAACAGGCGTTAACTATTAATTTCGAGCCCTAAAGCCCTCCCTCTCCACTCGGGAACCTCAGCCTCCCTCCCCCCCCCCCCCCGGAACCCCCCTCCTGTCCTCCACCCAGCCCCATGCCCCCGGCCCCACATATTTCGCCTGCCCCCCTCCCCTGCGCCTGGCTGCCATCTGGCGACCCCCTCTTCCTCTGCCGCCTCCTCCCACCAGCAAGCCAACAATATCTGCGGTCAGTCCTGGGAGTGCCGGATGGGGTCCACCCCTTGTGGCGCCTCGCCGGCGCACTGGGGCTCTTCTGGCTCCTCAGTGTGCTGCTGGTGTGTGCCGCTTGCTTGTACGTGTTTGGCGCAGCCTCCAAGGTCGCTGGCTGTTTGTTTGGATTGTTCTGGCAGCCAGAATCTGGCTTGGTGCTTTCGCCGTGCCGCGGCACAGTGAAAGCACGCATGGCACTAAAATTTCACTGCTATGATGCCGTGCATGCTGCGGCACAGCGTGCTGTCGCTGTGCCGGTGCACACTCCTTGTGTCTGTAGCTTTGGTAGCGTCCGTCTTCTGTTCTGTGTGGGATGGGCGCACATGCCTCAGAACCTATGCACTTTGTGCGCTTGCACACTGCGCCACTTCTTCGCACACGTGCTTTACAACTGTGCTACAGTCGATGTAAGTTTCACGTTGTACGGCTTGCATACTGTGCCACTATCGATAACGCCGTCGAAGTAATTACATAACACTCACCACGCTGCACAACAACACACGAAGCTACAAGCATCCAGCGCCACAAAGGCAGCACACAAACACAACCACACACGCAGCACTGGAAAGGCCCTGCTGCCACGCTTTTTTGGTTCCCCCACTGCTGGCGCCGCAGCCAGCTAGGCTAGACTACCTGCGGAAAAAAACAATTCATCCCTCCACCCCTCCCCCCATACAGAACTATCCTCTACCTGTGGACCTGACCCGCCTCCCCCCCTCTCCATACACCGCCCCCCAGCTGCGCTCTCTGCCTCCCCCCCCCTCACTCCCCCTCTCAGGTATCTCATCTCAGCCCCCCAATCTCCTCCGGCGCTGTATACCCACAAACCCCTCCTTCCCCCGGCTGCGCTCTCCCCCTCCTCTCCCTGTACTCATTTGGCGCCCCATGCCCCAATCCTCCTTCCCCCCCTCAGCACCCCCCTCAGACGCCTTCCTCAGATTCCCCCCTCCGGTGCCCCCCTCCGGTGCCCCCCCTCCATCAACAGCCTGCCCCCCTCCTCTGCAACACTCTTTACCAGAATCACAGAACCGCCCCTGGCATCCTCCTCCCTAACAATCTTTGCCAGCATCGAACAACCGTGCCTGTCTGCCAAACATCCCTCAACTCTGTTCACGTGCACAACTACCAGAAACCTTCTCTTTCAAATTCTACATGCATGGCTCAACAACTGAACGCATGTATATAACAATGACCGCGACAGGCGGCACACGTGATCATGCAGCGTCCTAGCCGCACAGCCGTGCACAGTAACAGAACGGATCACTTTGGGCCTCCAGCCTTCTGTTGGCTGGCGTTAGAGGCTGCAGTTCAAACTTCAACCCTATGTGCGGGTGTTTTCAACAACAAAAATACGCCGGCTATTTGAACCTTGGACCTCTGTGTGCGATCCTTCTTTGATCTTTGACAGATTCCACCCTGCAGTTCCACATCCGCATGGCAGCAGACTATTCCTGCTGCAGAACACACTGCTGTAGAAAAACGTATTGTGTATCCCGTGCCAAACTTCCGCGAAACTTGTTATAATTTCGCTTCTGGTCAACTGCAATGTGAGCATTTCCTGCACACCATGTCTTCTGCTGCACCAGTGTCTCGGTGTGAAGCAGTATGGCCTCAGTCTAGCGATAGACTTCCATCTCATCCGCATGGCTCTGATATGCTTCCACGCAGATTTCCTCGGCACTGTGCTATGCATGCGCGCAGATTTCCTCAGTACTCTGCTATGCTTCCGCGCAGATTTCCTCAGCACTCTGCCACGATTGCGCGCAACTGAGGACATATGTCATCAGTACTCTGCCATGCATGCACACAGATGTAAAAATAGAACCTCGATGCTATTTTATGCATGAGCGCAGATGTCCTCGATGCTGCTGTGACCGAGCAGCTGCGCTCAGTTTTGCACTATATCTCCTGTGGGGCTGCAAATGCACTTTAAAGAATTGCGTGGCCAGAGGTGAACTTTTCTGCAATCGTCAATCCCACCAGGCCGATCATCCTGCATGTAACACCAGATCCTGTTGGTGACAGCAGGAAGAGCGAGGGTGTATGTATTCAGAACGCACAGTGCTGTGAACTCAACAGAAGTTACTTCCATTCAGTACCATATGTAAATCAAATGGAAGTACTTTCCGTTTTGTAACAGTGGGCAGTGTGCATCAGGCAAAGTACTTCTGTTTCATTTACAGATGATACTAAATGCAAAGTAGTTCAATTTAGTTCCATATGTAAAGTTGGGCCTTCTGTAGGGTTCGGCCAAAACACTTTGTAAAACTATCCGTCCCCAAAGAAAGGCCCTGGGGGCCAATGACTTTATAAAACTATCCATCCCTGAAGGGAACACCTGTTTCCACAGTGGGGGCATCTCCCTAAGCCAGACGTACTTTCTGTAAGCTGGCCAGAACCGTAGCGAACTCCTGTTCTACTTTGTTGGGCCCTGGGGGCCAATCGAATAGAAGTACTTCTCATTTAGGAACAGGTATCTCGAGATAACAGTGGGCAGTGTGCATGAGGGGAGGGGAGGGCAGGGGAGGTGAGCGCACGCTGCACGGCCGTTGACAATTTCAGCAGCGGCAGTGAAGGGCCCAGTCCCGGCTTTCTCTGGTCTTGCCCCCACCAGCAGAGGGACGAAGGTTGACAGCGTGACGGCGGTGAGAGCGAGCAGCACCGCTCCGGGGGCGTCGTTCAACTGCAGGGGCACATGCGGCATCTTTCACGGTGTCGCTTCACTGTCATTGTTGCTGTGCTGGTGCTGAACACATGGAGGGTTTTTGTTTATACAGTGGAGTCATGCTAACGTGTACCACGTTCACTCGTACTCGGCCTAACTCCGAACTCCGAACTCGCATGAACCTTGGTCGCACAAAACATCACGATCAAGCCGAAATTGACGTGCTAACTCGTACGAACTGGTCCAAACCCGACCGATTGTTTGGGGCACATAGAGATATGAGTTAACGTGAGTCTAGTGTACACTCAAGCTAATCGGCTCAAGCTTGCTTTTCGTTCCGACTGCAACATACTCAGGATGTCAGAGATTAACAGATGTTCGTATAGTAACCTTGAACTCAAGGAAAAGAGTGGTACAAAAACCATGACAGAGAGCTATTGGGGGAACCAACGTTAGGGTTTCAGTGAGCTGTTGGGCACGAGTCGACGCCAAGTGAACACTCGGGCAAACTTGCTTTTGTGGCGCCAAGGGGTAGGAAAGTAATAAAGGTGCGTTCACAATGATATACTGCATCTCTCTGCTGAAAAAAACACATCATAAGGGGGTACCGTAGTAAATGTATACCTTCGTGAATGTCTGTCCCCAGCACGACGAAATTAGTTAAGTTTCCGGCAATTTTTTGCTCAACACAACGAAATTCCCAGAAATGAAAATGCTGTGTCCCGGGATCCTCGTCGCTGCCGCGACGAAACTGAAAAGAATGATAAATGAACGCTGTCCTGTCCTTCAACTGGATCGGTGGGATGATAGCGACTAAAAAAGCCTGTGATCAGCTTTGGCACCTTCTTGGCCGGCTCACTACCCGTCATCTCAACAGAGTCATCACTATCAGTCATGATTGCCCACAATTTTATCGTACACCAACAGAGAAAATAAATGGCACTAACACTGCCGACGATTAGCAATAAAAAATTTAGCATGTGTCCTGTCTGCCTGGGAGTGACCACGACGGGGGAAAATGTTCTCCAGAGAATGATTGGGCCTGTCTGTCCTGGTAGCCACCCGCACGACGGCCAGAAAAAAAAAGAAAAAGGTTCCAGTGTCCAGTCTTTCCGAAACTGGTTACGAAGGTATACATTTACTACGGTATGTCATACTCGGTTTGAGCTTCAGCCTCAGCCCTGTAGTGGCGAAACACTTTTGGAAGGGGAAAAACACCAGTAAACATCCCCGAACCCAACTCAGAAGCTCGTACATAATGCTATAGGTGGCTTTGACCGGACCGGGATTCGAACCATCGACTTAGCAGGTAACAGCTTGTTGTGCGGTTGAGTTGAAGGTCATCCGAAGGCTGTGATATAAAGCTATGCTAGCATAATGAATAATCTGGATTCTATTTTCTGTTCTATTGTCGCAGCCTTCGTCTCCTACGGCATCAGAAGAAGCACCCAAACCCCCCAACGAATGCGCAATTGCCATGTAGATCCACCTCGTTCTACAGATCAGAACCATGTATCACGCTAGACATGAGTCTTGCAGTGACATCGTATCAGAGACTCACCTGCATGAGAACGCCCTCCCCAGAGTGTACCTCAGCGCCCAAGGCAGCCAGGAATCCCAGCATTGCAAGACGACCATTGATCAGCTCAGGTGCCGGACCATTGAAAGCCATCAGAGAGCTGATGGTTGTTATTTCTGCAGTTGCAGGCTCTCCTGAAATGCTGGGAGGTGTCTTGAACTTTCCAGTGTCCATGGCTTTTTTCCACTGCACACAAAGCCTTGCGGTGACACATCAATCGACAGCGAGGGCAGCCGCAAAATAAGAACCCAGGGACCGTAACAAGGGGCAGTATTGTCTACTATGGCTGCGAAAGATAAGCATATTCCACGTACTGCTCGTTGTCTGTGAAACATGCTGTGATTCTTGGAAGCTGCTGCAAAAGGAAAAAGGACGTATAGGTGCTAGGATATGTAGACAGTGGCTGCAAATATTGCTTACACAGCTGGTATGAAGAATCAATCGGCAATGGACGGATTGCCGGGTAGTGCGTGTACACTCACTCGATGCCAACGACTTGCACGCCTACGAACCGTCAGCGCACTCGTCACTGCAGCCATTCATTTGGAGAGGAATCGTACTTCAGCCTCTGAGTAGCAGTTGCCGCCGAAAAAGATGGTGTTGTTGGCGTGGCTCTCGTGCTTGCCACTGGCAGCCACGAAACACACTGGCGTGGCTCGGCGGGAAGACATGCCGCGGGGAGCGGAAGAAACATGTGTGCAGTCAACAGACATTTTTACCTTGAACGGCTGGCTACTTTTCACAGCTGGTGTCAACTTAGCTGGAGATGCACGATGAACGAGTGCTGGTTCAGTCAGACTAGGCTACGTGCTCGTAACATTGACACAGACTACATCAGCAATGGACAGGTTACAAAAAAGGCATGGGACCACAAAGCCACATCTTAGAGAATGTTTGGTTTTGCTGGTACGCAGCGTCGTCGAATTTCGATGAAGCTGTTTCAGCCACACAAATCCACGCGATTTCGAAATGGTTCCGACATCGGAGGTCCGGAAACATGCATTGAGGATCTCTCACCGCGCCCAGGTGTGTTCCGGGACGCACCACCAGATTGCTCGCACAGCCATATCGTGCAGTTCCTCACATGGGAGTAACAAGGCCAGCGGTGCTCATGTTGAGATCCACCAGAGCCTCGGGTGTCCGGATATACAGCCCAGAGGAGGGGGGGGGGGTAACAGCCCCAGAGAGGAAGAAAGAGGGGCACCTCTGCAGAACAAAGAGTGAGGGGGGGGGGCATGCCTTATTTCATTCACAACCCACAGCCCAGTAGCCCAGCCCAGCAGCCCGGACTGCATTATACATTTTTTCAAACGCGTAACCCTCAGCTCTGGGCTGTGGTTGATACCTTCTTCCACCCCCCCCCCCCCTTCCCCCCGGGGTTGTGTGAGTTATGCGGATTGCGCACGTGTGGATTACATATTCGAGATAAATGGGAGTGGGGGTTGCAACCTTGAAAAGGGGCAGGACAAAGAAATGCGCCCAAGAGCTAGGGAGGCAAAAATAAAGGCTGCAGGGAACGGCGAACAGGGCACAGGAAAGCTTAGGGGCACCAACAGGTGCTCCTGTAATGGTCCTAACTTTCTGCTGTCTCGTCTTGTCTTTTCGCAGCCCTTGCAGTTCAAGCTTATGCAGACCATACAGTGGGGTGTTCTGCCACGCTGCCTGGCCTACAGTGTATCATGAATTGTATGAAGCTATACGGTGACACGTGGGGTTGCCAAGCAAATACTGAGAAGAGCCATGTACTCTTGGTTGGGCCAACAACCAGGGGTATCGTTATCGACAACTTGTTAGCCAGTGTCAGCCAAAGTAATTAACTTTTATCGTGGCCACCCCGGAAAACCATGAATAGTTGCATGTAATAGCCCCCAGATTACTTTAATTAATTCGGCTGACATAATTAGTGTTTCCCCATTCCTTAACTATATCCCTGCCGCCGGCTGCACTTGCCGCGGCAGGCTGCCCAATCTTCACCTGGGGTGATGCACCTCTCGTGGTTGCCACGGAAGCCAAATACCTGGGCATCCTTGTGAAAATGGGACTTGCATGTGTCCACTGATCTTCGCAAAGGCATGGGTGCTTTCCGCTCCTGGCGACCTGTGCTTTCTTCGCCACGCATCAGTGTGGAAGTGAAACTACGAATCATCCATAATGTAATTCGGCCTGTGCTCGAGTATGGAGGTGTGGGGCCTGTGCGCTGCCTCTGCCACCAAGAAGCGGCGACGAAACAGGGTTGCGGTTTCGGCACCAGGGGCCCCCCACGGCACCCCCTCACTGCAGTGCAACCATTTGACGACTTGTTGTTGACTGCCTGCCGCCTGGCCTGCGGTATCACCTTCTTTCCCAGTGAGCCCGCATGGACCCGGGTGGCATGTGTGTCCCCTGCCGTGCTGCTGTCTGTGTGCGGCGTTGTCCCTGCTGACAGCGCCTGTGATCTAGCCCATGCCCGGTACTCAGAGCTCTTGCGGGTTGCTTCCCAACAGCCTGACGGGGCTCTGTCGTCACGCTTTTGTGTTGCTGCCCGCTCCTCACTGCCACAGCAAATGTATCCAGCTGGGGGCCGCGCCCGGGGGCCTCCTCCACCCCCACATCTCGATCCCCTCCCTGACTCCCTTACTATCTGGTCCTCCCCACTGCCTTTGCTCCGCTATGCTGCACTGATAGTGTATCCCTTTCTCACTGTGCTCTCTGGGAAACTGCCGTACTGCCACTCTGTAGGCTGGGATGAGCTGCCGCTGCATGGGCTCTGCCATCGTGGAAACTGTGGCCTTTGTGTGACTGCATCACCTACTTGTTGCGCTATGGGGTTTACTGCGTTTGAGCGGCGCTGGTGTTGTGTGCAGCACTTTCTGTTTAGTTGTAAAGCTTCCCCAGTGGGGTGCCCCGACCCAAATGACCTCTGGGATGACCTGCTCCGGCTGGTTACCCCTGCAGGGCGTGCGCGGATTGCTCTCCTTGCAGCACGTGATGCCAATTGCTTTGATCCTGTCTCTGTGAGTACATATTGTGACCCTTGGGTTCTTGATCCGTCTATGTTCCTGCGGGACTGTGAGGCTGGTGTCTGTGCTGCGGTGTACTCCGCTATTGCCGCTTATATCCTCCTCGTTGGTGCTGTTGTGGACCGCATTCATGATGGTGGACCTCGGTCCCTGTTGGCGACCCTGTGTTTGCTTGTAACATTGAGCGGCGTTCTCTGCAGCCTCTGTGTTTACCTTCGTGGTCCCGTGTGGCCCGGGGTGCATGTCCCTGTCCCACCCCTTCGGGGGTGCTGAGGCCGAAGCCCTTCTTGGGTATGGCGTGGTTCCCGATTAGCTTCTTTTTTTTCGAGCTTCACAGTCAGGTACATGAATGGTTTCGTTTCTGGTGATTTTGCCCTTCCGGTCGCGAGTTTCATGTGAGCTACGTGTCTGTGGCAGGGAGGCTGAAGCTCGAACTCAGTATCTTGAGATATGGCGAGTCCAGTCAAAGTTTAGGGAAGATTTTCACACCTTCCATGCACAAACCGGTGTAAAAAGTGAAACATCAAGCATCTTGCCAACGTGAGTCATTGCACAGAACAGAAACGAAGGAATTCTAAAGTAGAGCCCACCCACGCATCACGTACTCCAGTTTGCGAGCCATGTGCACACATGTGTCTATTCCACCTAAATTCATATTGACTCACTTGCTTGATTGGGGAATGACAGAGCAAGGTCCACATAGCTACAAATGATTCATTGATTGTTCAGGCTTAACGAAGGAAGGGATCTAGAACGTTACAAGCCAGGCATTAGATAATACGTGTCACACTGATACAGCCGTATCACAGGTTCTTGTGTCAATAGTTCATATTTAACTCGCAAGGCATGGACTTCTTCCAGAAGAAGAAAACCGTCAAGGGTACGATGCCAGTGTGCCATGCCCGTGTCAAGACTTGCTTCGGAGCTTAGGCTGAGCATACCACCTCTGGACGTTTAGAGCTGTTTTTGCCGCACTTGCTGTACCCTCGTCCCAGGAGCAGCCGTGACGAGTTCGATATTCTGCAGAAGAAGTTCGAGATGCATCGAGGGTAAACCGGAAGGGGATACGCGGTACGCTTCCTCATCACTGCACCACACAGCACTTTCTGCTCCTGTTACTGGCGGTGTTACCGCAGCTACCGATACGTCTTCCTGGATTATTAACGATATGCCTAGCCGTACACGCACGGGTCCTCATGTCCGCAATCTAGATTGTTGTGAGAGGCTTGTGCAAGTTCAGGCACGACTCGATGTCCGTTGCTCTGGGCCAGACAGAGGTACCCACAAATGGTGATATATGATGCTTCACGTGTCAGCTACTTCCTAGCCAGCGCACTTGCAGTGGATGCAGCTTCTGTATCATTTCCCATTGGGCGACAAACTTGGGTTCCTCCACACAGAACCCATGTCACCGTTCATGGGCTCCAAGAAAGCCCAGGCACACTTTCCCCTGGCTAAAGGTGGCTTCCATGCCCTGTTTTCAGCACTCTTGAACTGGCCCACCGCAACCATCCAGTACTGATAGTAATGTCACTGATAGTGCATGGATACGGAAGCAAATGACCACATCTCGAAACAGCAATTGTTTGTACAAAATGCGAGTGTGTGAACAACGCACCCAAAATAAAGCCTCCTCAGAGGTACTTGCATGAAAGAAAACACACTTGCCAGCAGCTCACTCTTGTGTCGATGTCACTTCAACTGAGGCAAACTTTGAAGTTGAACATTCTCCCGAAGCACGCATGTATCGTTTTCGTACATTCTGCATACAATGCAAAGCATTATGTGACGCTCCAGCTGGGAGCGCAACGACTTCTGCCACCCCTGACCAGTGTTCCAAACACTGATGTTACTGCAATCCCCCCTCGCAAGCACAGCCCCCCCTGCACCCCCCCTTCCCAACACACTCTATGAAAATTTGCACTTATATCACGTCATCTTGTGAATGAACAGAGATAGAGGGCGATATCCGCAAGCTGGAGCGGGAAGAGGCCAAGCTCATCAGCGATGTGAAGAAGGCTGCCAAGGAAAACAACTCAGCAACTGCAAAAGTATTAGCTAAGAACTTGGTTAATTTACGTAAGAATAAATCGCGCATGCAAGAGAGTGTTGCGCAGTTGACTGGGGTCAATGCGGGAATGAAGACCCAGCAGGTGTGCATGCATGTGACGCATGATTGTGAAATCAACAATTATACATTTTAGCATCAGATTGGTTCGAGCAGAGCAACACACAACATTGCTTTAGTTACGTTTGAGCAATGTGATGGCCCTTTGGGGTCCCTTAGTGGGGAGTATGACTATGTGTTTGATCCTTGAATCCCCGATGCAGTGATAGGAATGGCAGGGATTCAGTGAAATTAACTGTCGTTCGTAGTCATGCTGCCAACCTGCCCCTTCCCTCCGTTTCCCCTTGTTTTGGTCTATCAGCAGCTTCTTTGACAGTTTTTTTCTCATTGTATGCATTTGTGAAAGTGCATGTCAGGCTTGCTGTATGAACACGTTGCATAACTGCCAACGAGAGTATTGCAGCGACAGGGGAGAGCATCATGCGTCTTGGAAAGTCACATAAATGCATGCAGATCATGCATACAAGTGTGCAAGCAGTTGCATCAAGTGCGACAGCGATGGGCAAAGTATCGGCTGCGATGGACCCTGCAAAGCTTGCTGGCCAGGTGCGCATGTGTTCGCAACTGAATGAATATTATTTGCCTTGAATAGTATTAATGTTCTAATGCCTATTCACTACCTTTCCGGTTTGTTAAGAGCATTATTAGTGTTTTCTATGTTTTCCCGTTTTTCCACGATAGAATGAACCTTGTTTCCAGGTAAAACGTCTTCGACTTGTGACGCTGGCATACCTATTATTGTGTGTTAGTTGCGTTTGGCTATTTTGGTTCGTGCCCGTTCACTACCTTTCTGGTTTGCAACACATATAAGACTGGCGCACGGTTTCAGTTTCTGGATGCTCGACGTTGCCAGGTTTTTTCCATTTCTCCCTTTTGGGTTGTAACAGAAACATGGGAAGTTGCAACAAAAACATACTGCTCCTGCGCAAAATACAGATGCAAGAGTTCTCAAAGCAAAACGCAAAGATGGACATGGCGTCAGAGATGATGGATGATGCGATGGAGGGCATGTTTGAGGTGGATGAGGGAGAGGCGGACGACCTCGTGAACCAGGTGCTGCTCTCAACTTCAACTACATGCTTCAGCTACATGCTTCAACTTCAGCTAAGCACTTCAACTAAATGCTTCAGCTACATGCTTCAGCTACATGCTTCAACTTCAGCTAAATACTTCAACTACATGCGTCAACTACATGCTTCAACTACACGTTTCAACTTCAGCTAAATACTTCAACTACATCACGTGCGCTCACACAGACAGGGACGCGGCTCACAAGCACCAAAGGAACAATAACATGTCATGTAATCAAGCATCGTGGTGATTGACGGTTGATGGTTGCTGCTGTGACTGCCATGTAGGGCCACCGCCGGCGGCGCACCGCTCCATACGGTGAGCTATACTGTTCAGGCCCGCCAGGATTGTGTGATTGAATGAGTGAGTTCTTTTGTTGTATCTTACAGCCTGAATACTACCAACTATTTCACAATATCCCTACTTCAGTGCACTGAGTGGAAGAAGACTGGGTGACACTCTGGCGCATGTTCAATGTACACCATGAACACAGTATGAGCCTGCGTGTATTGTGTTGACCGAGAATCGAGCATCTCTCAGAGCGCACATATTAGGAAACCACCGCGGAACCCTGTAACTTCATATTAAGAAACCCCCGCAAAACCCCTTCAAACGTATCTTTAGTGCATGTCGGTCAGCACCGCATCAATCATGTGACTACACCTAACTGAATTGCGCACCGATCCAGCATCGCTGTGCTCATAGCAAGAGGCTGCACATCTGTTTTTTCTTTTCTTTTGCGCGTAGCACACCGCAGACTGTTTGGCAGAGCTCACTCCTCACCGAATTCTCGCACAGAGAGCTTGCCGACTCATGCACAGCCTTTAGAGTGTGACTTCGTACTATCGCAAGGCTGAACTATCTGAAATTTTGCAATCCAAGAACGCGTTGGCCGCAGGTACTTGATGAGATCGGCATCGATGCTGTCACTGGCGCCGTCAGCGCCCCATCGCACAAAGCATCGACGTCGGTGCAGCAGCAAGACGCCGATGGCGTGAAAGATGAGGAAATCGAGGCTATGCTGGCGCAGCTCCGCTCGTAGCTGGTTGGCACTCGGTGTGGTTTGTTATAGCATGGATTCAGCTAGATTTACACATCCATGATAGTAAATTTTTAGCAATTCATCTCATGGCAGTAAATGGTCAAGAATTCAATTCAAAATGTCAATTCAAATAGGCCAATCGCACGGAGAAGAATTCAAGCAGCATATCTGGTGCGTGTGCATTGTTTGGGTCAGGGGGGCAGGGCGGAGGGGCAGCAACTTGCGGACGTCTTGTTGTGGTTCAACTAGCGTTGCCTCGGTGAACTTGCAACTGCATCTGCAAGTTTTCCGAGCTACGTCGAGTACTTGTTTGGTCGCCCGGTTATTTCTTTAGTGCTTAGAATGCTGATCACTGGGGCATGCGCTGCCTGTCTCAGTGGGTAACAACGCAGGACTGTCTTGAGCCTGAAGCTTTCCGGAAAGGTAGCAATATTTGGGCATGAACCCAAACAGGCGCCCCAGGTGTCACATCACCGGCAGCGAAGGCCCACAGACTCGTGCCGTCTGTTCTGCTCTGCACTGTGGTGCATAAGCATGGGATGCTAAATTACAGCGCTTGTGTGTAGGGGCTTTGCGTTGTCGCTGTGGTGGTGGCTGCTTGTTTGGCCCGCTCTACTTTGATTGTGTGTGTTCAGACGTTGCTGATCATGGTTTCTGCAATGTTGCTTGGTTTCATATGCTCTGCGCCGGTGCCCTTTGTGCCCCGCCCCTTCTGGGGGGGCGGGGGGGGGGGGGGGGCCGCCCCGCAGCAGAGTCCTTTCCCCAGTGCCGCCGCTGAACTCCGCAGGTGCCGCCCCCTTGCCCTCGCTGCCTTGCCCTCGCCGCCTCCCGGCTCCACACAGTCCTCCCGGGCTTGCCTCAAGAGCGGGCGGCCCGGGCTTGCCGCCCGGGTCGCCCGCTCACCAACCCACACTCTAGGCAGGGTAATGCACACAGCCCGTAACAAAGAGCAAGGTTTGCTTAGAGAGTACCTCTTGGCCAAATAAGCATTTCTTCGTCAGGTGGCGCGACCCAGACAATTAACAGTCGGCCCTAGTACTCCACGCAGCTTCCTGAGCTTTTGTACAAGCCTGTACGTGGGGCCCGCCGGTGGGCTCTGTATGTTAGCCCAATCGCCTTGTGATGATGTAATGAAACCAAGGTCGCTGACCACTGAGACGTGTAGCGCTGCAAGCACACCTTTGGGTGTGCTGAGGCGGAAGCCCTTCTGGGTATAGCGTGGTTTCCGATTAGCCAAACACAAATTTTGTTTCAATACATTACTAAATTTAGCTGCTTCGGCTGTTTTGTTTTATGCCAATTATCTACCTTTGCGGCTTGTTAAAAGAGTACATCAGTAAACTATTATTATTATTCATCACTGTCGAGTGAAGTGGTGGATATTTTGTGTTAGTTGACTTTGGTTATGTGGGTTCATACCTAATCAATACCTCTCCGGTTCGTAAGGTTATTATGCAGCACCGCCTCTGAACTTCCCTTTCACGCGTAGTCATGTTTCACACGTCAGTGGTATAGTTAAGGAATGGGGAAAGACAAACTATGTCAGCCAAACGCTTATTTTTCGGGGGGGGGGAGGGGGGGTGGGGGTGAAGAATTCATGATTTTCCGGGGTGGCCACGATCGAAGTTAATTAATTTGGCTGACAGTGGCTGACAAGTTGTAAATAACAGTACCCCTATCACACGTGGTGTACTGTTTTCGAATCGACGTCCCACCACTACAACAAACCTGCAAGGTAGTGAATAGGTATGAACCCAAATATCCCAAAACTACTCACACAAAGCATCCACCACTTCACTCGAATGGTCAGTTACAGGCATAACTCCATTGAATGGCTCATGTACCAGCAAATCATCGCATGACAACTTAGCTCAACCTCGCACAAACGACACAGGACATGCCACTTCCGAAGCTTACATATTTGTCACCCTGCCCCTCTGCTGGATGTTGTCATTCGACAGCCCCAGCTGTTCCACATGCTTGTTGCATCCAGGTGTGTTTTATCCTTTCCTTGATCTACTCCGATGTTCCAGCCCTTTCGATGTAGTACCATTCATTAATAAGGGTTGTTGCATGAAACCCGACTATTTACACACCGGAAAGGTAGTAAATAGGCATGAACCCAGGTCGTTGCATGAAGCAATTCATTATTTTCCGGGGTGACCAAGATACAAGTTCATGAATTTGGCTGACAGTAGCTGAAACGTTGTCAATAACGGTGCCCCTGACTCACGCACTCATCCTTCGAGGGAGCACTGGGGGGGATCACAATGGATGACGGAAAAGCAACATGTGCTCTGTTTAAAAAAAAAGCGCATTTTTCTCTATGCTCTTGGGTGGCCACAGGTGCTCCTGGGCCTTTGCACTCTTTGTTCTGATGTACTACGCCATGCATAGCATAGATCGGGTGTGCACGTGTGCTGGGGACATCGTATCCCGGGCTGGCAAGCCAAAGAAGTCTGTGTATAGTTACAGGCTTAACTCCATAGCATGGCTCATGTACCAGTACAATTTCTTGTTCTACAGTCCTGTCGATGTAATCTCTTATGGCTCATGTACCAGCAAATCAGCCAAAGAAGGAAAATCCCCTGATTCCAAAACCCCCCGGAAAAGCCGCCATCAGCCATCCATCAGTCATTGTGCTTTCCAAACCGCGAAGAGGCCCCGCACGCCTCATTTATTGCACACGCCCACAACTACTGTGTTGTAAACCATTTGCGTTACGCTCACGGAGAGTCCGGAGCTGCTACTGTTGTAAGTATTGGTTTAGACGATCAGGTCTGTGCGCATCTTTCTCGTCGGGGTCCAGTATTAGTTGATCCTGGCCGTTTACAGTGTTAGGACGTCTTGAGAACTTGACGTTTTCTCACCAAATAATACGAGGTCTGGTGGGAGACGGAGAGAGTGTCCAGGTTGTTGGATCGAGCCAAGAGGTAGCTACAGCACGGCACCTGGCGAAAATTGTCCGCACTCCGCGGGTGTTCACAGACTGTGCGCTCCTCTGCCGCATGATATTTTTTATTTTTCACCAGGCTTTATTTTTTACCATGCTGCGGCATTGTGAAGTGCTGTGAGATGAGGGCATTTGATCGGTGTTCGTTGCCCTCTGTCATCAATAGCATGAGCTGAGCCGTTCACTATTCACGGAGCAGCATTCGCGTCAAGTTGATGCTTTCTTTCTTTTTTCGGTATCGTGTGCGCGTGCTCTTCAGTTCATCGCCATTTGATGTTCACTAGGGCTGCCAACAGTACAGTGCTTCACACAAATACACAAAGCACGTAATGATGTCTCGCGAAGTTCGGCTCATGTTCGAAACACCAACCCGGCGTCTGCATAGCATGCTACGTTATATATGGTGTTCCAGCCAAGATTTTGAACTCCGGATCTTGAGTTGGGACCTCGCATGTGGTGGTTGCCATTTCGGTAAGAGAGATCTGCGACATTGTGAATGTAGAGACCAATTGGAATTTATTCAAAGGTGCTGGTATGTTGCATTGTGACACAGTCCTGGCCTATCTAACGCTCCTGACACTGGACAGACACAGATCACAGCCCCATATTGTGCCCTGCCCGAAACATCGCCGAATCCTTTGCACAGACTTACTGTACATGTTTTTGCATTGTATGCGTGGGCGGATCGCGCGATGTTGCGCTTTGTAGATGCCAGTGTAGCAACAAAGCAGTCAAATGCAAAGTCCGTTTCTCACGCGACTTTCGAGCTCGCTCAGCACGCGTTCCTGGCATAATATCGCTATACAGTGTACATGGCAGGGCCTGTCGGGTATATATAAGTTGGGTGTACGAGATCTATAGACCTCGATTTTGACAGCAAGCTTCGAAACGTGATCAGTAATCGCATGTTCCGGATGCCCCGCTACACGACACGATGGTATTTGATGCGTGTACTAGACCTATCTCAAGATAGTAAGCTTTCGGTTCTATTTGAGCATGTTCAGGCGACTTGATCGCGCCAGATCTAGGCTCGTTGAACCATGAAGAGTTCGTGAATGGTGGCATCTCCAGAGATACTTCTTGTTACAGAACAGCAGCTCCAAAGAATTTTAGGGCCAACAATTAACATTAATACAGGAAGGAATTACTGTTTACTTGTATTGGAAGGGAATAAAGTGATTACATAGACAAGGGCGCAGGAACCCAAAACCAATAGATAGGGATTAAAGTACCTTGGCAGGAACGGATACAGGCTTGTGCTGCGAGAACATGTTACAGATAACTGCGCCAGCTGGTGATAGCACACATGAAGCCCGCCAACACAAAGGCATCCGCAAAGCGCATGTTCCTAACCCTTGCGAAAACTTGCAATACAGCAGCTTTTGTGTGAATACATGGTGCAGTTGTGACATTCAAAAGAAAGTATTGTTTCTGCTACAGCCTGCTACGGCCTAGTTGCTTTTGGCTATTTGGGTTCATGCGTATTCACTACGTTTCCGGTTTGTAAAACTAGGCTACAGCCTGATTCAAATATCCCTCAGTTTCGGCTGTTTCCTCAACCCACAGCACTCTCCAAATGCAAACGTATCTGTACAACAATTCAAACATCCAGTTGCTGTCCAGTTCAATGATCTCGAGCTCTTATGCAGGTGACTTTGTGTGTGCTGGTGCCTCAGTGTGGATGAAAAAAGCCCCAGTTCGACAAAATCGAGATTTGTTTTCTGGACTCTAAATATCAAGTTGCAAAGCAGCATGGCGCCCAAATTAAGTTCCCTCCGTGGCTCGAACCTGACGATCCTCGGCCTCGTGGCTACCCTTGTAGCCACCCTCGTCCCAGTTGTGTTATCCAACCCGGCAGTGCCGCAGCCGTCAACTGCGCTGGAAGCGGACTACGTAATCGTCGGGGGCGGCACGGCTGGATGCGTGTTGGCTGCGCGGCTCTGCACAGGGCTACCGGATGCTAAGATCGTAATGTTGGAGAGAGCGACGCCAAGGAGCAGTGAGGCGGTACGAGTTCAAACCAACAGGGATGTTCAAGCCAGGGAAAGACTTCTTTGGGGGAAAGACTTTTCTGCCAGCGAAATACTTTCACGTACAGTCGTGTCTCATTATAACGGTCCGCGATATATCGGTTTCGCCTTAGTACCGGCCGATAGTGCTGTGCGCAAACGTGCGCAAACACACAGAAAACGTGTTCGATATACCGGTTTCTGGTCTGTACCGGTCGAC
>JAUMHD010030844.1:0-23966 GCA_032359135.1 Ulvella scutata | reverse complement strand
GCAATGTATTGATAGGATTGCACTACTGTTGCTGTGCAACCTCATGTAACCTAGTTCTTCTATGTCTGCTCTGTGTGGTGTGTACTGTGTGAGACACCAGCGCACGCTTACAGAAGTCCGCCGGGCACAAGGTGAACATCCAGGCGTCAAGTGTGAGTAAGGTTGGCTATGCGTACTATGAGTGCAAGGCACGCAACCGTGTCTATTGGTGTGCCCTCTTCGGATCATAAACTGCGCTGGGTTCGTTACGAGGCGCGACTCGTAACTGTTTGGAGGCGCCGATTCATGACGCGTTGAAAATCCCCTCTTGCACCCGTCCTCTCTCTGGGCTGAACAGAAGCTATATATCCATAGCTGCGATGGTCTGTTTGATGTCCAGCATACACGAGCAGGCCTAGGGTCTTTCGTATACTTTGAGGAGCCGGTGGCCCCCAGGGTGGTGCCGCGAAAAGGCAGCACCTTCACTTACAGTGATATAACAGCGTGGTACCCTTACATAGGGATACTTCAGAACTGCGGAGAGCAATGGTCGGCTGACACATACAACAGTTCCGGCGGGCCTGCAGAGTGCTCCGCTGTATAAACGTATCCGAAAACAGCTGTTCAGGTGATTCAGCTGCTCTTGAGCAGATGTCCGTAATAACTCCCCTGCCACCCTTACGGGCGCCGCAGGTGAAAAATCTATTACCAAACGAGCAACTTGTTTGCATCCGACTCAGATTCTGTGCCTTGTTCACTTACACAAATTCGCAGATTGGCCCGGAATAGTCCGAGCTGTGAGACTGCCAGATGGCAGGATGCATCTGTCTCCACGTACACAAATCCAGGGTTTTATGCGTGCTGAGCGGGAACTTGCCTGCCTGCCGAGAAGTGGCTGGCAAATATGACATGTTGGCGCTTCGGGCAGCTTGTTGCAAGCTGTGCCATGTGGCGCCCGTGCATGCGTGCAGGGACGTCCCTGCTGGATGTCTACGCTGATGACCGCTCGCGGGTTCGACATCGACATGCATCTGTATCCGGCACGCCTCCAATTTGAAGCTCAGTCATCTTCTGTACCAGGCTTCGCTTTTCTTTGCGTATGATTGAGCGATTTCAAGGCGCTTGGGGCTTGGTTGCTTCCGCGTGGTGTATGCATATGTGTATTCGTGTACACGGTCCATTATATGGTACATGCCATGGCCAGCGGATAGTAGCAGCCTCGACCAAATTTTGTCCTGAATGCGGACGAATACGTCCTCCAGGCACCTGCAGGAGGAATAGATAGAGCGCAAATTTGGATGGTGTGGCATTGCACACGAGTCTCGTCCGCACTGTGCAGAGGCGTCCCCAGAGGGACGTCCATTGTTGCAGCCTGCGTCGCCAGCAGTGCGATCATGATTCTGGGACCTAGAACTGATTCTGGCCTGACAAGAGAATAATATATGTCCCAATTCGAGAGACATAGAAAACACATGGACAAAATCTGAACAGCAAAACACGGAGGGATAATGTAAATGAAAAAAGAACCTGGTCATGCAGTAGCGCTCTCTCTGATGTAAACAAATGCATATTTTCCCGGGTGTTTCCAGACTTGACAAATGAACTGTACTCATTTGCAGCACACCCCGTACTCAGTTTGAGCCCCGGCCTCGATTGCAATGCAACAGTGGCGTAATGCATGCAATTCGTCAAACGGAAAAGCATTAGACACCCTCCACATACCTGGCGCAGACGCACGAAAAGTTCGTATTGTAACGGGCCAGGCCAGGACTCGAACCCTAGACTTCCCGCAAAACACACTTGAAACGCTAGCCAACACTCCATTTATGCAATCGCGGTATCGAAGCAACACACATGCACATCACGTGATGCACAACCATGCTGTTGAATCTGCATCACCTCTCCACTACTGATCCAACTGCTAAATATTCTTACAAGCGGACCAGGCAGTACAGTTTCAAGAAATCAGCAGTATCCTCTAACCACCGATACTAAGACACCTGACAAAAACAACACAGCAACTTCAATGCTCCAGCAGTAGTTCCCAAGTTCCGAAGAGACCAAGTTCTCCCTGTGAGCTGTGCTACCCCACTGTCTGTGCACTGTTCCATGCATATGAAAGTTACATCTGTACGGTGGCATGCCATGGCAAAGTGCCACAGAAGTACCGTTTTACACACAGCAAAAAGTTCTACACAGCACAACCTCGTGCTGCAATGTAACCTTCACAACCTCATGTATCTATTCTTATATCTAGCTCCCATCAGATGATACCCTCCTCCTTAAGCTGCTTAAGAGCTTCTTGTTCGCCCCATACATGGGGGCTCATATCTGCCTTGCCCCACAGCGTGGCAGTTCCTATAACCACTGTTAAGAAGCAGGTAGTCCAACTGCATGCAGCAAAGAGAGTGTCATATCATAGTTGAACGTTCTGGGTAACATCGCACAGCAAATGTGTACCTTGGGCTGCAGTGCATGGGAATCAGATGATTTCCATGCACTGCTCCCGCAAGTTACAGCTACCATGATGCGAGATATCTGCAGGAGGACATGCTGCGGCAGCATGTGTGCGCCATACTCATGCTCCAGACAACCCACATCGTTTCTGTCTTGTTTTGAAGTGGCGGGGTATTTGTTTCAGTAGCGTGGCAGGGTTATTGTTGGAGTTGAGCCCAAAACGCAGCACAACGGCAAGAACCTAAATAGCCAGTAGTCACATGCACAATGCTGATGCATGAGTACATGTCCAACAAGCAGTAACCAACAATTTTGATTTTCTGCTTGCTCACAGGTAGGTCTCAACCTTGTGCTCACGCATGCACACGTTCACTAAGGCACGCTCACTCGTCCCCCTCTGTACACCAGAAATCGGTCTGGTTAGGACGAATACGAGAAGAGTAAAATGCATAACAAGTTGGCTTGATTGTGCGTTTGGGTGCAACCAGTTTTCATGTGAGTTCTCATGACTGCAAACCCTTACAAACCGGAAAGGCAGTGAATAGGCATGAACCCAAGCAGCCAAAATCAAGTAACACAAAATATCCATCACTTCACTCGAATGGAACAGCAGCACCATCACGAACCGTGACTGCACTGTATTGAAGTGGTCCATCTATGTGCATGCAGCTCGGCAGCCGTTGACAAGCCTGTTCCACGATACAATGACTGTGGACGAAGATCCCGTGACCAGTGATCACCAGTGTCGCTCAATTTGTCAGGTCACGCACCTGAGAAATAGTCCCAACTATTCAGGATTGTTCTATTCAACTAAGCAGTACTGGTGATCATTGCCGGTGACCTACAGCTCCAGAGTAGCATGAAAACAGAGGATACGTGAAAACCCGTGGCGTGCATCATGCAAGTCACCACCACTGGCACTTCACACACTACCTGCTGAAGATTTTACTGTTGGTTACGTAGAATCATGTCTATTCATTAACTTTCCGGTTTGCAATAAATGCCCACCGCACCGCCCCTGTGAACATGAGCACAGAACTACAAGGAAAGACATGTTCCTAGTTTCAGATTACCACAGCACATATTGATATGATCGGCTAACATAGTTCAGAAAGAAGCCTCAAGAGTGACGCTGTTCCATTCAGTCTGTGAATTGAAGCCTTAGGTCTGCTGTTGTGGGTCACGCAATGATGTTTGCAGCGACCCTCTGCCTTGCGAGCTTGTGACATACAAAGTGGTATGAAAGCCACTCGAATTACGGTTTGAACAGTCAGAGAGAGCTCGATGCAACATGATGGATGCAGGTGTCCTGAATGACTGCGAGCAGTTGTTACATCAGTGGCTGAGGCCCTCAGATCGATCATTATTTGTTGCTGTGGATGTGCTTTGCGAATCATGTGTAGAAGGGAATTGCGCTGATACAGGCATGCGCAAGAGCAGCTTCGTTGCCTGGGTGCAGTGTGTTGAAAGAACCGATATCAATGGTCTTTACAAAGCCAGAACTTTCGGCACTGGAGTTTAATACCTAGAATGTTTACACATAGTACGTGCTTGCTTGCTTACAGTGAGGCAGCGCGATCGGAAACAGCAACATTATGATTCACAGCAGCACAGCTGGGCACAGTTGGAAACAGGTGACGCACTATGGGATCTCCCAGCTCTCCAAGCGCCTGCTTTGTCCAGCAGGAGGTGGAGTTTCGCCGAAGATTAGACCATCCACCTTCTGCTGGCTGCCCTCAGACCAGAAGCCACCCTTCCACGGCACACCACCTCCCCTCATACGTCCAGCTGTTTGCAGGCACACCTGCAGCATCGCGCCAGGCGCATTAGGAATAACTCCAAACGATGAAGATAGCACCAGGACCTGGTTTTTATGTACCTACGACTTCCACGGATCGCACAGGGCAAGGCTGGCGGTTACCTGCGCAGACCTCCGTAGCACTGACATACTCCTTGTAGTCAGCTTTCAATAGTGCATGCCAAATGTGTACTCGCCTCTGGCGCTTACAAACTGTGCAAGCTGCAAATCCGTTGTCTGATGTTCTGATGTACAAATTAATTTCGACCTGGCCCAGACACAGTAAACATATATGCTGATTCTGGGATTCACGTGCGTTCTTGTTTGGTGCTGCTGCCTGTCTGATCAGCGCGATACACGAACTGCAGCGACTAGTGGATGTGGCTGAAGGGGACTCCAGTCGTCATGGTTGCGATGCACTCACGGCAGCAGGCAGGCAGCAGGTAAGTCCTGAAGTCCATTAATTCATCGATACACGAACAAAGCGTGCTTGGACTCGGTGTCATATCTTCTCGTGAACGCTCTGGCATCCTGTTCTTCGGCGTTCAGCTCCTGATCAGCAGGTAGAAACATGTCAGCGATATTTGAAACTTTTTACCAGGTACGTCTAATAGTGTGGTCTTCCTGCGTTCACACTGTGCAGGGTAGTTCACGGGGGCTCGGTTGACAGACTGCGCTGTTGCAGACGTTCATGAAGCGATCTAGCTTGTATGTTGGAGTCGTTCTCCTAGGGAGCTATTTTGGGGAGAAGGTATGCTGCATCCATCCATGAGTGCAGGGAGGTACTTGTGTTTAGGAAGATGATCGCCTTTAGGCTGGCAGGTGTTGCATTGTAACACCAAACACAATGGCAACTGCAGGCGATGCATAGCATTTTCGATTCTGCCTGGGAAACGAGAAACAAGGGGGTACGTGTCCTGTAAATCCCAGTGTTTCGCAGTCTGCAAAGCACTCTCTACGAACCAGGTCCCTTTCTTAGACACATGTGCTGTCACCGTAACCTGTCACTTGTTGTTTTTTGTGTTCCACATGACGGCTGGAAGGTTTGGGTGCCCTTGTACGTCTTTGCGCTGATGCACCTGAGCTGGCTTCGTTCGAAGAAGAATCATGAACACTCAGTTCAGTACACACTGATTTTCAAGAATTGTCGCAATGCAGAAATTGTTTCATCAGCTGGAGCTTCCGGCTGGGGAATAGCCCGCTAACGTGGACACCTCTTGGACTGTGTCTATGGACTAGGTAACTCATGGTAGACGCTCTTTGGATGGTACAACACACACCTTGGGTTGTAATAGCGCTTTTCAACGCATCCTGCTGATGGCAAGCATCCTGTAGATCACCAGTGTGGCTATGTTGCCAGCAAGGTGTGGATTGTGGTCTCTAGTCGTTATAGTGCAGTTACCCGTTTGAACGAGGCTGTAACAGCTGTCTTTGAATCAAGGGCTGTGCAATACTAGTTGCAAGATTGTCACATGCGTGATAATATCGACATTTTCATGGTTGACAAGCCCAAGGGGTGCACTGACCATCTGAAAGACACCAGCAAACGGCACCCACGCACCATGAGGCCCAAGAACATGACATGAGTCACAACTTTGAAGAGGCTCCTAAATCTATGCGCACAACTTTGAAGAGGCTCCTAAATCTATGCGCTTTGTGTGCTACCGTGAAAATTACATCGATAGTGGCGCGGCACGGATGCACACAAAGCACATAGGACTAGGAGCAGCTTCAGGCATATAACCTTGTATCCACTAAACATAGAGCAAGAATAATAACACCACACATGGTAGAACCTATCACACACAGCAGAGCCTACCAGATCACAAAGTACGAAAGGTATCAAGCATAAGCTCCCTGTACCTACACACAAGCGGCACAGATCAGTAGCGCCACCATGACACAGGTGTGCTACCGTGCCACCATCGATATATCTTTCATGTATCAAACCGACAGTGGCAACTCGCACTCATGCTAGTACAGTATGTTGCCATAAGTGTAGGCAACAGAACTCCTTCAACATGCAGGAAGACAGGTTAAAAGAGATCCCTTGTCAGTTCAACAACCTCATGCTGGATGGATCTTCAATGTGAGTTCTTCTTAACCTAACCTTCTTTGCGCACGGTTCTGCACAAAAGAGATATGAAACAGCGAGCACGAAGAAGTGAGAGTGTTCTTGAGAGGGATACATGTCACCCCTCAAGCAGCGATTGAATCACAAAAAAATGCGGCTGAACAGGACAACACCAAGTAATTTCCTTTTGTGAGCCGCCCCCTGTCGATGTAACTTTTCACACCAACACAAAGCCTGGGCATGCAGCAGACGAAATCTCGCTAGTGTTACATGTACCAACAACGATACAGCTGGAATTCATTTGTACAGAATGCACTCCTGCCTATTCAGACACTACTTGCCTTCGGGATAATGAACAAAAGGCCTCCTTCCACTGGCCTGCAAACCTCCCGTGGTACAAGCCACAAACAAATCCTTCCATCCAGATATACATGCATCCATTCACCATCCTCCGCCGTGCTCTTCAAACGGAGATAAGGCGCAGCACTCACAGACGACCAAGCCGAGCTGAGCCAACACCAACGTGACAGGCACAAACCGAACTCGCAGATAAAAGAATGGTTCGCATCCTTGCATTCCACCTCCTGATTTCTCTGGAAGCTTCCCTGTCCAGACCAGGACCCAAAACCAGCGGAATGAAGAAGCTACCAACACCCAGTAAATCTACACCGGACCATGTCCCCTGAGGTTGTAGATTGCATTTCTATCAAGCACTCTCAGCCGTATCTAAATATGTACATGTATGAAATATACCCTGCCATCGTCGACCAGCACATCCACGTCGGTCGTCGCAGGAGCACAGAGAAAACAAGATCTGATGCCAAGCATGGTACAGTGGTCGCACATGAACAGTTCATGGTGTGTGAACATCACAGCTGATGGTGTGAGGATTCAGCACAACTCCAGTTATGAAGGTTTAGTGCAGCAGCCCTTCCAACTGCAGTTGCCAACACTCGCCTGCTACTGTCGTGCAAGGGGGCATATTATTATGTGCGCAACAACGTGTGCTTCGAGCCTCCTGCGGTTTTGTACAGACTCATCGATAATTGATACTCACCAAAGTATTGAGCAGGCAGCTTCAGGCGCTGAAAACAACGGACTGGGTTCCAAACACGTAGTAAACGCGTGCTGGGGGCACATGTGCATGCGCCTGGAGCACAGCACAGGTGGGAAACCAGGCACGCCGCTTTCTTCTCAAAGGGTTTGCTGTGCGGCATGGGGCGTGGTGGAATTGTGCAGGACATCACAGCCAGAATGTCACTTTGAACCTGCAACAGGGCTGCCGCCACCACTGGAGGCTGCCCCATCATTCGCGGTGTTAGTTCCACTGTTGCCTCTTGTAGGTGCAGCGCCTGAAGAAGGATCTGCGCTGCCATCAGCGCCCTCTGCGTCGCAAGGTGCTGCAGGTGTTGCCGGCCCAGCCGCTGCTGCAGCGGCAGCCGCCGCCGCTTTTGTAGCGGCACTTGGAGCCCACATCATCTGGTTGAGTGGTGCCATGAGCTCCCCCTGAGTGGCAGTGGCTAAAGGTGCGCCAACGTTGGATGCATGCATATGGCTCGCGAGCTGCTGAAGGATGTCCATGTCCCCTGTCAGACCCTGCGGCGGGAACCGGCTTGCTGCTTGAGCAAGCAAGTATGCATGCTGCGCTGCTGCAACGTTGTTACCTTGGGCATGCATCAGATTCATGGCATCCATGAATGTCTGCATCTGCAGCGCAGTGCTGCGATCGGCCATCGCATTACCGCAGAACGGGAAGCCGCCTGCGGCCACCGGCACACCTGAGTGTGGCGGCAGGGGGAGAGCTGAGGGGAGGTGGGGTTGAGGGGCCGACGGAGGTAGCGCATCTACGCCACCGTGCTGACTCTGCCTGGTCGGCATCTCCTGCGGGGCGTGCTGTGGCAGGGGGTCAGTGTTGCAACTCACCGGCAGCGCGCCTGGGGCGGATGCGGAGTATGGACGTGGGTGACCGTGCTTCTCAGAGGGATCGGTAAAGGGTCCAACCGAGAGCATGGGAACGTGGTATGCAACCCCGTTGTTATGGCCGGCATTTCCCGCGTTGGCTGCCCCATCAGCGGAAGCCGTGGCAGGGAAACCGTGAAGCGCGGGGGTGCCGAGAAGCTCAGGAGTTGCGCGTACCGCGTTTTGCTGCGCGGCAAACTGGGCTTCGGTGGGGGAGTGGTCGAAGCCGCCGGATGTGGTTGCACCGTCTGCAGAGGCGCGGTTCGTGCTAAGCACATGGAAGACTCCGGTTTTCACAAAGTACTCCCTGACCTGCAACAAGTTCAGTACTCAGACCTGGGGCGCTTCATGTAGGGGTGTGATCTGGTCCCGTGTTCGGTGTGTTTTGTGTGCAGCACACAGACACACCTGGAAACACACCTGTTGTGACTTTATGACTACTGCTTCTATCTTAAGCAACGCTATCTGTGTCTTAATACTTTTAGCTACTCATTGAGTTGCAAAGAATCTTGGATCACTGGCCAGGTCAGGAACCTGAACCACAACATGTGGAAGGGATGGATTCAACAGCAAAGGGCAAGTTTGCAGTGGGCGCAGACCTGTGTGGTGAGGGACTGTATGGCTTTGTCCTCCTTGAACACAGCGCTCTTGCCTGCAGGTAAGCCGTGGTCCCAGCCAAAGTGTTTCAGGAGCTCCAGCTTCGATTCACGGTCGCTCTTCATCTGCAGCACACCACGGCCACGTTGATAAAAAAAAATCTCATCCAGGATGAGACTACTGCGCAGCATGCTGGCCATACTGGAAGAGTGGGGGCATGGTCTCAAGAGGAGGGCGGGGGTCCATTCCCAAGGCACAAAACATGCCTGTCACAGAATACCCCAAGTGGAATTGGACTGCAGCAGAACAGAGGCAGGGATTCTGTTCCATACTTCTTTCAGATTTCAAAGTATCAAGAGCGTTGTTGAAGCAAAGAAAGTCGCACACATCGAAATTATGGGAAGCAGCATTCACACCTTCTCCCACCCCCCATGTGAGAGGATGTAGTTACACAGGGCGACCATAGAAACCTGGACACCGCCCGGCGTATCCGAGCCACCCTTTTTCCCGACATTGCCGATGCCGATACTCTGGTGGAAGGTGCGCCCACCGTCGACACGGCGACGCTTGCCGCCGCGACCGCCGGCCATTGCGCCGCCGACGGCACCCAGCGCGCGCAAGCGCAGTTCCGACGCCTCATCAAATGCGTTCATAAGCTCGTCGGTAGTCACTGCGCCCCCCGTACCCATCTGACGCCCTGACGGGCGCAGCAACGGCTCCACCTTAGGGAAAGCGCCGCTGCCAGCAGGCTCCACCGCGGTGTTCTTGGCCCCCGTGACGCCGTAACCTGAAAACCCGTAGAAATACAAGTTAGCGGAGGCAGAAGATGCCGCATTAAGGTAGGCTACTGCAGAGCCGCTAGCTCGCATAGCACCATCTGGAACCGCACCAAGAACTTGAGCCAGGGTTGACTCCGGCATTTGCTGCGCTGGCCGCACGGCAGAGACTCCACCATCCGGCATCGTAGCGGTTTGGGGGAGCTGCATCGGCCAGTGGGGGAACAGACCGGTGCCGTTGAGAGGTCGGGTGGATGCACGGGGGTCATGCAATGCAGAGTGGGGGGCCATGGCGGGGGGGGAATTGCCTGCGAGAGGCTGCGGACGCAAACATGCACCTGGCGCCTTGCCAGAGTCAGAGACGGGAAATGCGGCGGCCTGTGCGAACGTGTGCAGCAAAGTGGACGGATCGTCGTTCATACGTTCTGCAACTGCAATCACTGTTTGACTTGTTAGAGAGCACGTACTACGTGTTTGCGGGAGCTTCCGCACAGTACAAACCGCAAGAGCTGGGCACGTGCATGCAAATTTGTAGAGTCCATACAAAATTTTGCAGGCCAGTAAAGTACACGGAGAGCAATGATATAGATAGGCTCCCCTGAGTAATATACCACAGGAGCAATTGCGAACAAACCAGGGGAAGAACAACACCTGCAGCATGTTTTTCTGAGGTTCCGGGTGGTTTTGGGGTACCCTGCGCATCTCCTAATGCCTTCACTGCGGGAATCTTACCCTTTGCTCCTGGGTTGGACCCCGAAGTAACGTCGCCTTTTTGGATGCCCACATCTGTCTCCATCGCACAGCTCGCGGAACGCGACAGCGCAATGGCGCCGTTGGAAGCGGTACCGGGTGCAGCATTTGCGGCAACGAAACTCGGCGCGGCACGCTTCAGGGGATTTGTGTCCATGAGGACCGCCTCCTTGTTGTCCGCAGCTGTGACAGCGCTGACCGGTGACTCGCTCATAGTTTGTATGGCGATATCTTGTTTTTCATGCAGTGCTGTGGCCACTGCACCAGGCGGTGGTTTCACGCGGCCTGGGCTGCACACCAGCAGAGTCTGAGGGGAGGCAGCGTGTGCGCTTGGTGAGATCGAGGCATTCGCCTCTTGTGCGCTTGGAGTTCCTGCTGGTGCATCGGCACCTGATGTCCCGGGAGGTGTGTCAGCGGCAGGGCGCAGGGTACTGATGGGTGCAAACGTAACCTCGAGCTGGAAATTTCCGAGGCCGGATGCAGCTATCTGATTCAGTGACTGAAGGGCGAGGCGGGCGAGACGCAGAGCCTCGTGGCGGCGACTCCAGGCGAACTTGGCGGGTGGTAGGGGGTTGCTTAGCACAGCTTCCAGTGCCATAGTGCCAGCATCTCTGCACAACCACACAGCATACGCTTAGATCAGTACAACATTGAAACGTATGCACACAGTAGCTACAGCAGACGTTGTTGGGTGTGATGCAAAAACACGTACGATGCACCCGCCTCCAGCTGCCTGCACAGCAGCAGTGCGCGGTCCACGCTCTCGCGTAGGTTGGATGCGCCAGATTTGTATGACCTCCTGGAGGCCAGCGATTCCAGTGTATCGTTGATGGTACTGTAAAGAGCAGCTTTGTGATCTGCAGCCATTGCTCCGTCCAGCTTGTCCCCCGCTTGTTGCACATCCTGCACCAGGTTGCACGTTCAAGCTTAGACTCATGGATACATGCACAACATGCATATGCACGAGTATTTTTAGGGGATGGCAGAGGCTGATCAGATATGCGAGACAAGACTAGATTACTTTAGATAGCCAACCAGAGGGACTATGAGAGGGGTGTAAGAATGTTTCTAAATCTGACCTAAAACGAGCGCGCAGATTTCTGTAGCAGGGGCGAGTAGGCACCTGAGCTCCGTCTGAGCTCTCCTTGGCCGCAGGACCGCCCTCCTTGACTGTAAGGTCTCCTGTAGGGTCCTCCTCACGCGCGGTGATGGCTGCTCCGTCGGTGGAACAGAAACCGTCGTGCTTTGCGGGGGGGCGGCGGCGTCGCTTCGGGTATTGCTCAGCGCCAGGGCTCGTGCTACCAGCACCAGGGCTGTGATTTGTAGATGTCCGGATGGGATGTGGCTTCACTTCTTGCTTTACATCCGACACTATTGCGGCGAGCTTTGCAGGCTCGGTGCGCTCTTCGACGGCCTGAGCATTGCTGGCAGCGACAGAGGAGCTGCAGAATGCCTCACACAGCGCGCTCAACTTGTCATCGAAGTCACTCGCGATCCGTGCACAATTTTTGCGTTCCTGAATGATTAATGAGTAGGCGTTGCAAAGTTGTTACGAACATGCACAGGGTAGATTGAACGTGTACTTGGTCGCTTTGAGGCAACTCCCAATTAAAAGAGAAAAACCTGAGGAGCTTGAAACAATGTACTTCAGAAGCACGCCAACGGGTTGCACTGTCAGGTGTCACAGTCAGCACTCGCAGAAGAACACGGTCACTATTCGGCTCAGCAGGACCATGCTCACCTGCAGGAACTCCATGATCTGCTCTGCCTCAGCATATAGGATGGCAGCCTGCAGGTCTCCCACAGCTGCGACAGACAACCGCCGCGCACAGTTCTGGTCTCGGTCAGCTTTTCCAGCTGCGAGTGAGAGAGCGGGACGGTCTTGTGCAACGGCTTCTGCGCGAGACGCGTTCGCTGCTGCACCAGAGCCTGGTGGGAGATCATCTGTTGCGGACGCTGCATGGAGACATCAGAGTCAACGCATAAGTAAAACTTAACATGGCAAGCTTTTATACCAGAAGAAATCATCTGAAATCGCCTTGCAACTCGTTTGCTAGATGATTCACATGAGAATTGGCTCAGGGGACAATCGAGGGGCGACGGGGGTCACACCAGGTCCATGGGCTCGGCGCAGGGAGCTCGGGAGCTTCTGACGCAAAGATTCCGGGATCTTGTAACCAGATGCGCCGCTACCCCATCTTATAGCACTAAGTAGAGAGGGGCCGCTGGTGTTAGCTGCGGAGGGGCCTGTGCCACCCGCAAGTGCGCTTGATGTTGCGGATATTCTCTCGTTGAACGGGGGCAACCGTGGGTCTGGGGACATGGTTTGGTAATCTGGACCAAAAAGTGCAGCTAGAAGAGGTGCTGGCGGTGGCAGCTTGCGTTTTCCGTTTCTTGGGGTTAGGCACGCTGAATCTGGTATTGGCTCAGTCCTCATAGCAGTAGCAGCTGATTCCATTGCCTTGCTGCAAACAGAAAGTTGTTCAGCGTGTCACCATAATGAATTGTGCATGCCACGTTGCAGCACGCGTCGTATTCCTGTATTGGTTGTAGTGAATGATAAGATCAGGATGTGTGAGGTAGGTGGCAGTGTACTCATCTGATCGCAACACTTCAGGCCTTCCGACCCACCTGACAGCGTGGCACGCATTAATGACCATCTTTACACAATGCCGGAGGTGCGAAGGGCAGGGTGCAAGGCGCGAAGTCACTCTCTAGCGGCCGAGTTGGTGCCGATAAAGCGTACAGACTCGGTGTGGAGCGCGCAGGAACCACTGTTCTAGGCAGATCCTGCCTCCGTCAGGTGGAAGCTGGTGACACGAGAACGTGTATGTAGCACGTGTCAAGTGCGAGAAGCGCCTTTGGTGCGGAGTGCACGGCTCGTTCTGTGACATGCAGCCAGCTGCCGCTGCATTGATCTGTACCACGACAATGTCTTGCCGTTCGCTGAAACACGTTCACAGGAACAGTCGAGGGAAAAGCTCATGCCGCTCACCTCAAATCAAAGCCAGTGTGCTGAGGCTCGTGGTTCTCCTTCGATCCAGCAGGGCTCTCCATCGTCCAACACTCCGCCCCTGAATCGGCTGCAGGGTCAGCATCCGTATACACACACACGAGAAAACTTCAAACTGCGCTTCTGTGAACTGCGCGACGGGCTCAAAGGCGGTCGGGAAACATGCGTGCTGGCGATTGATGCAACCACGCCGCGTGCACCACACAGTAAATGCTCACAGGAAGTATGATACTGCGAATAAGCAGACGGAAGAGCACCCTGGAAAACGGCATGGTAGACGGGAGATGATGTTGAGACTCGACTCAGTGGCACACTGGTCGTTCTGTGGAACACTGGGTGAGCCCATGACGCACAACGATTTCGGTTGAGACAGCGCGGGTCGCCTTTTTCGCGTGTGCATGCGTGACAACCCCGCGCCGCCCGCTGAGGAACGGGAGTGAGCTGATTTGAGTCAACAGGCACTAACATAGCATGGTATGCACAGTCAGATGGAAAAACTAGAAGCGAGAGCGGAAAACCCATTCTTGACGGGTCTCGCTGTGGTCTGAACACCAAAGCAGCACGGACGTGAAATTCGGGTTGTAGCCAGGCGACCAGCAGCAGATTGTCGCTTGACAGTACGACATCCTGCTTAGCACCATGTATGCATGCGATGCACGAAGGCACGGCGATAGGAGTATCCGTACAGTTCGCGCTTGCAATTGGCCCTGGCAACCATTCGACCATGCCGTCGTCAAAAACAGTTCGTGACAAACTTTCGCCCATTGTAGGACTTGCAAAGATGTGAAGTGAAACGGAGTACTCTGATACTAGTGACCAGGCAGTTACGGAGGTGTGAGAGCTGCATTACTGATGCCGATGAGGGCTAAAGACAAGACGATTCGCATCAACACCACCTTTGGTTGTTCGCTCGAGCACGCACAAAGAGCAGAAGTGGGGATATACTGGTACAGATACTGTAAAAGCAAGATGGAGAATGGAGTGGTGCACGGATTTTGAATTTTGTGCATGCAACCTCCCAGTGCACATGTCTGGCCCTAGAACAGTGGCTGTTCTGAGCGCTACACACACTGACGCGCCGTGAGGGTCAATACGAAGAACGTTGCACAAGTCGGGACGGAAAAAGCGTGCGCCCGGATGGCAATTCCAAGCCGAAGCAGGTGCAGCTTGTGTGCATGACGCCAGGCCTCCACCCTGCTTCCACTGACCTGATGTCGATCGATGCCAACCGTTATCGAAGCAAGCGACATACGATGCCATGGGACATATAATGGTTCAAGCAGTCGCTGTTGTGCGTCAGCGATATTTCTCTCGCACGGCAGTCAACACATGCTTTTCCATTGCAGTGAGTGAGGCCAATCGTGACACAGGGACGCAGTGGAATGAGCACAAAGTGCAGCGCGGAAACAAACATGATGCAAAGTGTAGAATTTCGTTGTTGTGCGCACGGATGCGAGGAGGATGTAGTGAACAGCAAAGGGTGTGGGCACAGCGCAAGAGCAGCCAACCTCGGGCTGCCAGACTGGACGTCACAATGCAGCATTGACTAGAATTCTGAACATCGATACAAACAATGGTAACCTAGCTATTGGGCAGGCTACCAAATGCGCAAGATGGCCGGATGCGCAACGGGCCACGACTGCTCACAGCTTGTGACCGCTGACACGGGAACGCAGCAGGCGTAATGCAGATGAGTAGGGATAGTAATACACACCGCTTCCGTTTTTCCCGTCTTCAGGGACGGATTAGCTGCCTGGGAGATATGAGTTTGTATGTATAGATCAAGACTCCAAGTCTGTGAACTATCTGCAAGGACAGATGACGAAGCACTCAGACGAAGCAACAACTAAACACTTGCGCAAGTGCAATTTGTGTCAATTGGGTCGTGTCTATGCCAGTCGCGGGGGACAACGCAAGCAAAGGACAGATCGCTACACAGCTTGCACTGGCACTAGACAACCTTGTAAGCACACTCTTTTGATGGTACACTCTCTCTTGTGCATCACAAGCCGGATGCTGTATGGACGCGCAGCGGAGTTCGAATTGCCAACTCGCTGCGACCCCGTTATCTCAGCAGCTCGTTACCGAATTTCGAAGCAGGGAGCAGCGCACAAGAATATGCCCTGCACACAACATCAATTCATCAGCTGGTGGAGCTTTTGTTACTGATACACCGCACTCGTGCTATGTGTAGGGGTACTTGCAATGTTCTATTCAGACTCAGGTGCCAGGATGCTCGAGACAGAGTTGATATTGTAGCAAAGGTGACAGACTGTGGACAGCATTTTCAGTAGTGGCAAAGCATCTAATGTAGTGAGGGGTCACGATGCGAGCAGGTTGCCAAGTGCTCGCAGGATAGTACTAGTGTGTGGTATGTATGTAACAAAAAAAAGGATGGCCTATGGAAGGCGCATGCGACTGCGCAGGTCGCAAAGAATCGAGTCAAACAAAATAGTTCGCATAAAGGTTCAGATGTGCAGGAGTGCAAGTCTGCGTGTTTCCAGCACCATCAGGTTGACTCAGTGGATGGGATGTTAAACGAGTGAGATGATGGCGGTTAACAGCTCCAGTGGTGCCAGCGCCCATGAGTACACGGCAGGGAGCAACGCACTTTGAACAAGGAAGTGTTGCACGCTACTAAATGTCTCAGCGACTTGTGTCGTGAGAGCACATCGCTGAGATTTTATACTAGCGGCTGAGCAACAACCAGGACAAAACATCCGTATATGCACGCCTCCACATCACAAATCAACAACCACATATTTTTGGCTCTTCACGTATATAACGACATGGCAGTGCCCACATCTGCTCACCATCCGCTCCTGCGCGCTGCCGAAGAGCACAACTCCAAATCTGTAAACAAACGCAGCGGGGATGCGAGCGTTCTTCTGTAAAACTGGAATACTGCACAATCAAGTGTCTCCGTGTGGTGCAACAGAGGCAACACTGTGCTCTGCAGCAATCTGTGTATCGACCTGATCGGTGACAGCATTGTCGGATGCGTCAGGCATCGGGGCACCTAGGGAGGCCGTTGGGGCGCGCAGAGTACTCGAACTTGAAAACATTCGAGCAAAAGTAAAGCCTCCTGAAGCAGCACCGCCGACGGATCCCTGCCGTACACTCGACAGAGCAGACGACTGGGACAACGCAAGGGAATGCGAAAACGCCACGCTGTGTGAGGCGCTATGTTGAGGCATCAGCGGCACCGGCGCGCCCTGTGATGCTTCAGAAGATCCAATAGGAGCTTCTCGCAGTGATAGCGTCGCGGATCCATCGATAGGGCCGCGGACAGTGGCCACTGTGCTGCCGCTGGCACCTGGGTTGCTGACCATGCCTGCATTACCCCGCAAACCGCCCATCCCAGGAGTGATTACAGGCAAGCTATCTGACGGTGCCATAATCTGTGGTAGCATGGCATCTGACTGCACAGTTGGGCCTTGACCCTCTGATGCACCCAAGTTCTCTGCAGATCCAGAATGGCCACCCCCTGGTCCCTCAGGTCCCGACTCCATAGCAACACCAAGAGCTTCACTCCCATCTTCCCCCTCCTCATTGATTGTTGCTGGCCGATACCGTGCCCATGCTCCCAGTTTGGTTGTCCGCATCCCGCCACGGCCAGGTTGGATGGGCGCCATGCTAACACGTGTATGCATGGGCTGCAACGGAGCCGCTGCAGCGGCGACAGTAGCACCCCCGTCTCCAACACCAAAGCGGTCCTCCGCCCCGCTCATCGCCAGCAGTCGTGGCGGTGACGGCGGGCGGCCGCTCGTAGGCAAGTCCCCAGCCTGCCACGCAAGGAACGAGCCCTGCTGCTGATCCCCTGCCTCAGGAATGCTCGAATCAACAGTAACTACTGCTGCACGTGACGCATCAAAGTCCCCAGAGCGTTTCTCCTTCTTCTTCCCGCGGTTCAACAGCGGCAGTTGGTCCTTTAGGACACGTTGCCGGCACAAGCGGATGATGATGCCAGCAATACCAAGCATTGCTATACTGGCGAGGATGATACCGCAAACAAACAGCCATGGCCTGCTGCGGATCTCTTCCATTGTGGGGGGGGGGGACTGAGCCGTAGGAACGGTATCGCTTACCATGCTTGCGTCATTTAGAACCTGCATCATCCCACACATGTCTGCGCCTGTCCGGGCAACTGTGGAACTGAACAGGTTGAATGTGAAGAGCATGTGGACACGGTGCATGAATATGGGTCAAAGGATCATGCCGACGCAAGTGTGTCCCTTCATAGCATCATCAGAGACACTCAGCAATGTGTCCTTGGCAATCCGAAAGAAAGTGGCAATTGCATGGCAAGCACGCATATATGCAGATGAGAATGTAAAAGCAGAACACATCTGCCGTTGCCAGAAAATGTGCAAGCATGCGACCCTGTGCTCTGTGAAGGGAGAAGAACTGATGGGGGAAAATAGGGCTGTGGTGTGCAACAGTGTTGTGTTCTGGAAGTCTGACATGTGCATCGCTATTTAGGTTCTTGTCTATCAACTGCCTCTCTCTGGTTGTAAGGTGAGCAGAGGTTCAGGTACGTGTATGTGCTCACACCTGTTGTGCCGCTGCAATCCAAGCTTCTCTACCAGTAAGAACTTTTGGCTGCACGAACCCTTGAGCAGGGGGTAGAGGAGGCGTGTCTGTGGTTGGTTGCACCGGCCAAGTGTTGCCTTGTGGTCCCATCATCGTTACGTTCGTCTTTGGATTCACGACATACACGCTGTGAACTGATTGCCCATCAACATAGATGTCTGCTGTCGGGGTTGATGTCGGATCATCATCGGTCTTGATGGAGGACTCTAAACTCTCGAACAAGGGTGCTGAGAGCAGAAGCGTGTTGCTACCAGTTGCTGCAGAGAGTGCCACTGAGGATCCAGAACTGTTTGCAGCGTTTTCTGAGAATTTTGTACCGGATACAGTCGCGAGAGTTGGGCCCTCAAAGAATAAAGCACCCCCTTGTCTGCAAGTAAGTATGGCATGTAAGTGTGCTTGCATCTGTTAACACTTGACATGTGCCATCCCTCCAAATGGTGTGGATGTGAGGTAGCTTTGTGTTCTGTGTGCAAACGCGAGTGCTATACTGCTTCCTGTGCTGATCATACCAATACGATGCAGTGCAGCCTTGGTGACTCACCTCAGCAGCACCTTGGTACATATCAACATGCGTGGCCTATGTTTTCTGCAGCATGAAAAGCTATACTGTGCACATATGTCTGTGTGTAGGACTGCTACTTGATCATGGATTCTGCATGTATATTCGATCACATGTTTTCATGTGATCATGCTTTCATTGTTGAACTTCGCAGCTCTTACGGATGCTTCCCAGACGGACTTGAACATGTATAGATATTGAAACATAAGTTATGAGGTGAAAAGGCGTACCCAACAGCAAAATTCTCAGAGAATGTGCAATTCTGAATAGCTGCAACCGATGCCTGCGCCCAGACAGCACCACCCTGCTGCAGTGAATCAATGTTAACCCCGTCTGCCAAATTCTGGTGGAAGAAAGAGTCTGTCAGGTTTACCGCAGACCTTACCACACCGATTGCTCCCCCAGATGGTGCAGCATTTCCAACGAAGGAAGTACCTGCACAAGCGCTCAGTCTGACACATTCTGTGCATACATATGAGTACCTTGAGTGTGCATTATCTGGCTTCTTCTTGTTTCATTTGCATGAATGTATGAGCTTCACACAAGCTGACAAGTTCACCTTCAGTCTGTTCCAGATGGTACAAGAAGGCTCGGCAAGAGGATGCATACGCGTGATAAAAGCGCTAGCCGAGTCCATAACCACAGCTGGTGCGCTCCTGTAGCGATTTGACTCGATAGTTGTGTCTAACAAGGCTAACTGTCCTCCGTACAGTGAAACTGCAGCTCTGGGTTCACCCGACTCGTGCTGTCGGAGAATCAGGACATTTTGGAGCAGAATTTCATGTTGGTGGCCATCTGTAGCTAACAAAAAACGTGTACTCCCTGACATCTTCAGAACACACTGGTTTGGCAGCAGCTGTCTACCAGCCTGAGGTGCCTGGTCCGATTCATCACAACATCCCTGCAGCCGGGACACGATGTGCTAACTGTGGATTGCTCTGAGCGTGTCACTAAATGCAGCTGTTCCGTCAGCTGCTCGCAACCGTCGCTTAGAAACTGTGTTTGGAGCACAATGTAACCTTGTGTTCATGGAGAACCACAGCATGCAGTAGCAGCGCGCTTTATTCCTGTCACACGTACAGTGCATATTCTCCACAGGTGGCGTTTCTCATGTCATCGCATGCTACGTGAAGGAGCGCACCACAACTGCAAGGTGCCCGGGAGGCACCAGCAAAGAGTCTGAACCCATGCCTGGAAGTTCAGAAGCATCCGAAATATCAAGATGAGACCTGATAATGATGTGTCTGTAGCCATTTCGGACAAGCTCGACGAGCTCACTGGCAGTATTAACATTCTCTGCTCCATCTTTCCTACCAGTCACAGCTATAGTTCCGTTCGTACGCTCTCGATATACGTTCAAAGAATTTGTGGCATATGCTGCAGAGACCGTCTCCGCTGCAAAACTGCGTGGCAGTGCTGAAGCAAGTACTGCACCCAACGCCACTAGAGCTCCGGCGACCATGCTAATTGCGCGTCGAAGGCAATGATAGCAGTCCTCACGAACTGCTCTAGCAGGTGCATGTGCAAATTGTGTGTCTGTGCTGCAGTCTTGCGCTGCAGGACCTTCTTTTGTGCCAACAGTATGGCCTTCGAGCTCACCAATTCGCCCAACAAACTTCTTGCGAACTACGGAGTTTAAAATTGGATACTCGACGATGAAATGTACCGTCTCGATGAATGTGGCGTAGCATGCTTACAACATGTTGGAACCTAACTAACGTACCCACCTCAGCTTACATATTGCATCAGCATCCATGCAGCAGGGTCACTCGAAGCAGTCATAAGACTTCAATACCGAGACGTTGGCCAGGAATCGTCTGGAATCAAGTTGTCGAGTGTTCCAATGAGTACTGACTGAGACGCCTGACATGTGGAGGCCTCTGAGTCAGATCGGGGGAATTGCGTCACTGCTCCTCAATCCTTGAAAACTAACTGAAAGTGTGCGCGAATCCGAAGCAATTTGTGTCATTGTCCGGCGATACATAATTCGATAGAATGAAGGTCACCTGTGGACGCCCATCTGTGAGCTAATAACGTCCACTTCGCCAGTATGTATACCGGTGCTCTGCCTGCCTGGAATCATGATACTGGGAAGTTTCAGCACAAATACGGCATGCTTGTTTGAAATGGGTTGACAAGTACTCGTGGTGATGATCAATTTCGTGCAGCAGCTCGTGCGCGCTATATGAGTCGGCACAGGATCCAGGGATACAAAAACTTTAACGAGACAGATTCAAATCCAGCTCAGGGAAGGTCGCCGAGCTATAGTAAGCCACAGTAACACGTAAGGACCTGGTCAAGGGTGGACGGTTACCCTGAAGTGTGTGCGTAGACCCTTAGGCCAACTGAGCCACTTTCGAACACTTCTGTGGATCCCCAGAGCTTGCAGAGGCCGGAGATGTCCGTTCCCGGTCTGGTTCACTTCGTTCCGGTGTCAGAATGCCAAATCAGCCGGATTCTGCCTGTCCACCAGAAGACAAAACAGGGATTTGACTGCAAAATGCATCTTGAGCTAGCTTGAGTTATAATCTGGTCCACTTTGGCTCTTTTGTTGCTTAGGAACTCGCTTGAGGCCGTGGCAGACCTTGCAGTGTATGCACAGGTCTATGGTCCAATAGCGACAGCACAGGCTCCTCAATTAATTGCAAGCACACAGAATACAAGTTCCTCGATTAATTGCAAGCACACACAATGCACAAGTTGAGTCAACAAGCCCGGGTCCAAACACCCATCCTATCACCAAAAGACTGTTTTTGGAAGTTGAATGTTTACCACTAGTGGTATGCAGTCATAGCATAGCCTTACTTGAACTCTGAAGGCTTTTGCCACCCATCTTACATGTCTCCTGTTCCTCGACTGCTTTCTGTTGAACATAGCCAGTCTACTTTCACCACTGGACATCAGAGCTGACATGTCCAGTGGTGAAAGTAGACTGGATCTGGATTGGTACATGAGCCATTCTATGGAGTTATGCCTGTAACTTTACACACACCAAAGTAGACTGGCTCTGTTCAACACGTTCTCTTCCCCAACCCCCACGACTTCCACCCATCCACACCTGAATCCATCGGACAACATCCGTGAAAGTCGTGACAACTATCTATTCAGAGATAATCTAGAGATCATCTAGAGATAATCCGAGACGGGAATGGATATTGTAGTAAACAGAACAGCCCGGACACAGGACGGTGTGAAGATGAACAACGCACACTTACAGTTCAGCTCGGTGCTAGTAGCACTTGTGCTATATACTACGAACAATGAATCAACCATCAACTCTGATTGGCTATGTGCATGTGTAGTCTATAGCCACAATTTATCATGCCAATTACCAGCATTCACAACAATGGGTATGTACACCCTCTGGTACATGGGTCATTCTATGGAGTTCTGCTTGTAACTTTACACCAACTCCACACCATTGATCACCAGTGTCGCTTACCTACATAGAACAATTGTCAATATTTGGGGCTGTTTTTTGGGGGTGTGCCCTAACAAATTAAGCAACACTGGTGATCACTGCTCCACACCCTCTGGAGACCCCCCATGCGATCGCAGACATGTCAAAGGATCCCCCAGTATTGTTGTCGATCGTGAGCTGTCAGTAGACAGTACCTCAGTTGTGCCCTGTCTCGTGGTCGTGGCATTGTGTCGAGCACAGCATGGCACATGAGCGCTACATGTCTCAGTGGTCAGGGACCTTGTTTAAATCGACAAAAGCCACCGGGAGGTCGTGGGTTCGGTCTTGGTAGGGGAATGTAGGCGCGACTGACCACGGGTCGGCCTTTTTAAAGCCAAAGGAGCACGTGGGAGGGGAGCACCACCTCCACTGGTACGGCTTTTGTCGATGTAATCAAGGTCCCTGACCACTGAGACATGTAGCGCTACATGTTTCAGTGGTCAGGGACCTTGATTACATCGACACGTTGTGTTTCGTCATAACTACTTGCAGATTGGGTAAGAGTGCTGGGAAAGACTTTCGCAATGGTGCTGTTGTGCCATTCGAGTGATAATTTGTCGCACCCCTTCAGGGGTGCTGAGGACGCCCTTCTTGGGTATGGCGTGGTTCCCGATTAGCTTGTTTTTGTCAGTCGAGTTTGGTTTTTTGGGTTCCTGCAAAAAACGGGGGTTTTTTTTTATGAAAGTCACTACCTTTCCGGTTTGTAAAGAAAAAGTTCTGAGAACTGAGTTCCGGCACCTTCGTCCCTATTCTCAAGTGTCATGGCTTGGTGCACCATGTGGGTAGAGAGGCAAGCTTGATTCCCTGTCGTTGCTTCTGTAGTGGCATGTAGTTATATGATGTAGATACATAGACAGGATGCAGAAGAAGGAAGAAGTGGCATGTCCTGTGTCGTTTGTGCGAGGTCGAGCCAAGTTGCCATGCGATGATTCGCTGGTGCATGACCCATTCAATGGAGTTTGCCTGTAACTTTACAAACATACCAGTGACAGAACTAACAGGATGGACAGAGATTTTCACATGCATGTATCACAAGTGGCTAGAGGTAACTCTATGCATGAGAATGGAATCACGACAGAATATTTTAGAATACGCCCATTAATGGTCGTGTTCCAAAATTGTTGAACATAGCCAGTCTACTTTAACAACTGGACATCTGAGGTCTGATGTCCAGTGGTTAAAGTAGACTGGCTATGTTGAACAAAAATCCAGGAACAATGGCCATTGTTCCTGGATCGGACGCTTTTGACAATAGCACAGAGCCTCACACGCAGGCCAGTCCCATCATCCTCACTCCCTGAATAAATTTTCAACTACCAGTAGTTTAAACGCTACCCGCCGCCGCGTGTTGCGCCATGCATGAACGGCGCAAGTCCCTGTGGCCACATGTGATCCGCCTTGGGGTCATAGGAGACAGATCATGATTCTCTCCAGAACTTCATCTTCACATACCCCCGAGTCATGGCCTCGACACTGTCTGTGAATAGGTGTATGTCCTTCGTTTCTCCCCCTCGACACTGTCTGTGAATAGGTGTGAATAGGTGTATATCCTTTGTTTCATAACAGTCATAACAGAAGGCACACTCCAGTGTAGAGTTCTTTCCTGGTACCGTGTGGCCCGGGTGTATTGTATGCTCTTGTCCCACCCCTTCGGGGGTGCTGAGGCCGAAGCCCTTCTTGGGTATTGCGTGGTTCCTGGTTATCTTTTTCATTACACCTTATCAAGCTTTGGTCACTGCTGGACATGAGCATACATGCTCATGCTGCGGGTGATGCAAATGACCATTGGCAGGTCCACATGTCGACCCGCCATTGGTCATTTGCTGGTACATGAGCCATTCTATGGTGTTATGCTTGTACCTTTACACACACACATCGTCACCTTTTGGTTTCTACTTTTTAACACACACACACACACACACACACACACACACACACACACACACACACA
>JAUMHD010030833.1:0-23980 GCA_032359135.1 Ulvella scutata | reverse complement strand
TGAAGTGGATGTTTTGTGTTAGTTGCTTTTGGCTATTTGGGTTCATGCCTATTCAATACCTTACCGGTTTGTAAAGGGCATCAGCAATCACATATTAATTGCATCGACAGGACGAAGAGTTCATAATAAATCAGGGTCGTCCTGAACTTCGTTTTCAACGAGTCACATGCAATCTCATTATAAAATCGCAAAACCAACAAGGTTTTGATCTTTTCTGTCTTCGTCTTCCACCCAGAGACTAGAGCATGTATGCACTCAGCCCAGCTGAGCTTAGACAAGGGCGCATCATATTTACCCTCGGGGGCGGCACCGCTCTCGTTGTCATGCATGAACTGACATGCATAGTACACATACAAATCATGCTGCTATTCAGCATTGCGCAATGTGGCAGCTAACGGCGCCTGGAGACCACAGAAAGGGACACAAGGGACATGAAACCCTAGAGGGTGGTGCGGGCTGACCTCAACAGAACGGCTGCGTGGGGGCTCTGCGCTCATTCCCTAAGGCACAGACAATGCCCCTGAATGTGCGAGTGCGGATGTCAGGTGCAGTGTGCAGAGCATCAGACGCTCTGCCACAAACTACCAGGGAAAGCGACTCCATCTTCAGAACGTCTCTACCGTTTTGGGCATCCCAACTACTCTGCAGAAAGCGCCGACTTTACACACACTACTGTGCAGAGAGCGCCGAATTCAAAACCCAACTCGAAACACATGTACTTGCCGCAGGGGGGAAACCCAATGCAAAAAACTCGAATGAACCAATTACACACAAATGCCAATTCAACTCGATGTCAATTATAGGTTACAGAACACAGCACCTTCTGACCTGCAGTCCTGGCGAGAAGCTTCCAGACTCATTCCACTTCAACTGTTGCACCGCCGTGAGAAAAATGAGGCCAGGCAGCCGGGCCCCGACAAGAAGAGCCAAGAGGGATCTAATCAGAGAATACACACTGTGTTTCTTAGAGACCACGTGTGAGAACTGCAGATTTGAACATAGCTAGTCTACTTTAAGGATTTGCATTCTATGGAGCTCTGCCTGCAACTTTATACTTGACAGATTTGCATGAATTCCGCCGCTGTGGAGCTGGGGCAGAAGCTCAAAAGGTGTATGGCGTAGTGACCGACTAATGTCATTTAATTTCGAACTACTGGACATCTGAGCTCAGTAAACTGGCTATGTCACGTCGCGCACATTACAAAACGCAGGAAGGGGATGGCCGATGCTCTTGGTGTCATGATTGTAGGCGAATCTACTATATCAGTGACATCATCGCTCCTAGTGCTAGAGTACGACTATAGAATGTCGATATATAGAATGTCGAGGCTCGTGTGTCTATTAACGAGCTTTCATTAGTGAGCAGTATATGCTACATGGCATTAACATTGGTAGGATTGTTACGAAGAAACCCTGATGTCAGCTCAGGGCTCAGCCCCGGAGCTCTGAGGGCTGATGTCATGCTCAGAGCTGACATAAGGGTTTCTATGTAACAATCCTACCACATAGACTGTGGTACACTCGGGCCTCGGGGCAGCGGGCCGGCAGGATGGGTGTAGAACATAGCCAGTCTACTTTAACCACTGGACATCTGAGCTCAGATGATGTCCAGTGGTTAAAGTAGACTGGCAATGTTCAACAATGGGGGTGGGGCGGGCGCATCAAAAGCAGCAGTGTGGAGCCGTGATGTGGGCGTTGGGGGGATGGGGAGGCGTGGGGGCGGTCTATGTGGGGTGCCGGAGAGATTTCCCTGGTGCGCATGGCTGGGGGGGGGGGGGCACGTGACTCGGTTGCAGCGAGGGGGGTGGATGCTCAGAAGTTACAGATGCTGGTTGGCACATACATGTACATACACCCCCCCTACATGCATGCAAGCGGTGGTCTCCTCGCTGGGTGCTTGTTTGTTCATGTACAATGCTTACTTTGTTCGTTCGTTCATTCATTCGTTCGTTCGTTCCTTTTACAAACCGGAAAGGTAGTAAATAGGCATGAACCCAAATAGCCGAAATCAACGAACACAAAACATCCACCACTTCACTCGAAGAACAGAACCCTATGAACAGTGGTAAAAAGTATTTGTAAAGTTTCATGCATAACATAACCCTATGAACAGTAATGAATTGGGAACAACCCTAATCGCCACAGATCGAATCCTACTCAACGTCAGCCATAGGATGCAGCAAACCCTCCACCTAGGCACAGCTCGCAACGTGTGAAAGGAAAAGCGAATCGGGTACCACGCCATGCCCCCATTCACTATCTTTTCGGATTGTAAAAGGAGTAACCAAATAAGTAAGTAAATTTAAATAAATTATTACCAAGGAGGGCTTCGGCCTCAGCACCCCCGAAAGGGTGGACACGGCCATTACACCCTGCGCCATACGTAAGTATACAGTAGCGTCTTGTTAATACGAACCTGGTTAATACGAACCGCTGGGTTATACGAACCGAACCAGTGAGGTCAAACGGTGTCCGTACATTGACATCCTGCTGGGTAATCTGAACTTCTGGATAGTACGAACCAAATCAGTGGGGTGAATTGGGTTCGTATTAACCAGATGGTACTGCAGGTGCACCCGAGCATGGAGGCGTGCATGATCGCCTGTGCAGAGCGCAATGCCAATGGATCAGCTATATATTATTGGCCCCCAGGGCACCATATAAATTGCAGTCTCGTACGCATGCATGGCGTGCATGCACGCCCCCCGTTCTGGGAAGACGCCAATAAATGAATTCGAAATCGGGAACCACGCCATACCCAAGAAGGGCTTCGGCCTCGGCACCCTCGAAGGGATAGGACATGGACATAAAACCACACGGGACCACAAAGCCAAACACAGAGGCTGCACAATATTGCAAGCACACAGGTTGCCAACAGGGACCGCATCGTCAGCCACAACAGCACCAACAAGGAGAATACAAGCGGCAATGCCGGAGTACACCTCAGCACAGACTTCAGCCTCACAGTCCCGCAGGAACACAGACGGATCAAGAACTGCAGTGATCACTAGTGTCGCTTAGTTAGATAGAACAATCATGATTATTTGGGACTGTTTTTTGGGTGTTTGATCTGACAAAAGGAAGCGGCACTGGTGATCATGTCCGACTGCAGTGTGCTGTGCTTGAATAGACCAGTACTATGCAGCAGAGACAGACCCTGCGCGCACAAGAAAGGTGCGCATGCATGCATGTTCACGAGGGTTTGAGAATTGGCGCACGCACCTGACTGCCTCGTTGCAGACCCTCAAAGGTTCAAGTTGCATCCTTAACATGCATGGTGTGGGTGGAACCCTGCTGCATCAGCTCGTCAGGGTTGTTGTTGGCATCGCCTCCCTACCTCAGGGTTGTTGGTTGGCACCGCCACCCTAACCGGCACGCACCATGTGTACTCGCGTTCCAGAAGGTCCGACTGGCCATTCTCCCCCTGTTATTCAGCAAGACATTCGCAACGGCGCTACAGCTATATCTCCTGCTGTGCCATGTGATGGATGTACGTCTGTAACTTTACCCCCTGTTGATTCACAGACTGCTGCGCAGAGGGTCTAACCCGCCCCCCACCCCCCCCCCGCGCCCACAGAAATTCGTGAGAGATGACGATGCTCCTAAGAGGTCCCCCCGGTCCGTGCAAATCACCCATGGGTGCTGCACCATGCATGGTTATACTGCGCACCCACCCCTCCATGTTCTCCACACCACTTCTAACGACTGCCTGTTGCAGGTGACGTGCGCGGCACCACAACTCGTACCACTGATGTGCTGAGGCTACAAATAGGTGACTAATAAAATCATTTTCTTGGTTAATAGAACTTCGTGCACCACAACTCGTACCACAACTCGTACCACAACTAGTTGAGCTCAAGCTGGGGATCCCAGAACCCAAACGAGCTGACTCCAGCCTTCAGATGAACCTCTGCCTCGACAATCAATGTGTGTCCGCTCAGATAGCGTGAGGTAGACACGAAAGACGTGGAGGCCAGGCCCCTGCCACGATAGCTCCAGATGATGTACTGCGCAGTATCGCACATAGCCGAAGGCTGGCCCATTGACACACAACATAGCGCCACCCAATATGTCCTGCTGGGTGTCATCCAGCAGGGCAATCTGAAGCACGCTCGCGTGTTTCAGATTGCCCTGCCCTGGACAATAGGATCTCCTATTGTCCAGGCATTCATCTTCGAACATGAGGCACGGAACAGAGGCCAGGATGACAGGCTGCCTTGGTAATACGAGCTTGCTTCGGAATTCAGACCAGACATGGAACTGCCGACACAACCAGCACCTCGCGGGGTTGACTTCCAGAAGAAGGTAGAGAGGCTAGCTTGATTCCCTGTCGTTGCTTCGGTAGTGGCATGTCCTGTGTCATTAGTGCGAGGTCGAGCTAAGCTGGCATGCGATGATTTGCTGGTACATGAGCCATGCTATGGAGCCTGTAAGTTTACACACTTACCTGATATTACCTGGAATATTTGTACGTTCCGACACCGAACAGTTCGTTTTACAGTATCACCCCGGGCCAGCAGCTGCAAACAAAATGCTGATGTTGAAAGAAGCCACAGATGTTTGGTTCACTCAATTCACCCGTGCCACTCTTTTGGTGGTTGATGTTCGTATACATATGAGGCAGCAAGCGTACGAATCGAAGAAGTGCTTTTTGTGACTGTTCTCCTTGCAGTAGTACTGCTTCAGGGGGTGTACTGCTTCAATATTTGCTGGCAGTGAACACATGCAGCGCCGATGCTAGGCTTGTTTCGCTACAGCCAGGTTGCCATTCACCCACATGCCTCGGAACCGCTGCTCCAGGTACGGAAATTCGGCACGTGTTGTCGTTGAAGCTATATACGTTGCCATAGTGGCCATATGGTTGCCAGCGTTGCGATACTCAGGTATCCTGCTCGTGCACGCAGCTAGATCTGCGTGCCCCACAGCGGTGCCATCGAGTTGATGGCCCGCATGAACGTTCTTCATGTTGTGAGTGTCAGAAATTGTGCGCAGCAAGTGCTCTGACGCCGAGACGAACTGGTGGGCCAAAGAATCAATTGATTTTTTGGCCCACCAGGTCGTCTTGGCGTCTGAACACTTGCTGCGCACAATTGCAACACTGTGAAGAGCTGGTGGTTTTGCAAGACAAAGTCGACGCCTTGGACAAGAAAATCGACGAGAAGTTCGACACCTTGCAAGGCGTCGAACTTCTTGTCCAAGTCTTCGACCTTCTTCAAGGCCTTGGACGAGATGTTCGTCGCCTTGGACAAGACGATCGACCATTTGTCGACAGCCTTGTCAATGGAGGCGACGTCTGCATACGGCCACATCCACTGGTGGTGTTCTGGCGGGTGCAGTCCTTTGTTGGATTCTTAGCAGGGTGACAAACGACTCAATATATTCACAACCAGTAGTACTGAAAATATTTGCTCTTGCTGTTTTGGCAAGAATAGTGACCCCAATGGTCGAGATCATGTTTCCAAACCCAAGGATGCTTGGTGAAGGTGAAGCTGGAGGTCAAAGACCAACCCAAAGCAGGTGACAGCAGCAAGGTCCCGGCATAGATGTTGCTCTATGTATGCTTAGAATAGGCAGAGTGTCCGTAGCTGTGCTCAAACGTATGAAAATAGCCGTGTGGAGCGTGCCAGAGGCCGGCAGGGCGTGGGTGCATATATCAGGGGCAGGATGAATGAATATCTTGTGTTGTTCGGACGAACCTGAAATTTGCATGTGTAATCTGTGTTGATTGTTGCTCCCTGCTGTAGAGTACCGCTGTACACTTTGTGCCAAGGCCAGAGTGTAGTATACACGGGAAGAAACAGGTTGAGTGTGCGCCATGCGAGACAGGTTCCAGAACAGTGGAGTAGACTGAGTGACTGCCTGATCGCGTTAGGTAATTGAAACGCAAGACTGTGGTGCTGTTCTTTACGAGCATGTAGCGGGAAACCCCTCCGCTTAGTCTTCCAAATCAGATTGAAGTCACCTACTCTAATTTGTATTTTGGCGTTAATCTGGAGCACATGGAGGGAAACTGTCTGGAGTTAATCTGATTAATATGCGCTTTTCTGACCATTGTAATCTGCTATGTTTTTCACCTGCCTGTGATTCAAGCCGTGCAATGGGGCGTGAATCTGAAAGCCGGCGCCCTGAATTTACAGCCCCATGCGTCAGTGCTTGTTGTGGCAATGGGTACTTGATGAACCATTGCACCGCCCTGAGCCCCCTCTGCACTTGCACTGCATTGCACATACCCCCACACCTGCGTGCCCGGAGCGCCTGCGCTGATGCGGCTGCCACGGCACTGCCACAGCCACGCAGTGCTTGGGGTCTATGAGCACTCCTGGGCAGCAACCTGCAGCATGTCAGATTCACGCACGCCCAATTACAAGCAGTCCACATGACAGCATGCAACAGCAGGTGCTCAGGAGCATGCCTCACAGGCAGGCAACCAGGCAGCAAGGCAGAATCTGGTGACACAGTGCAGCTGCGCCGTGCAGTGCGCACTAGAGGTCTACAACTAGGTGCCCAAACACACGGATATAACACATTGATCAGAAGTATTTTTCAGCTGTCAGACATAGAAACCCCTGCGGGCCTAAACTGCGCTTGGGCCAAGACGGGCGTCCCATGCACGTTCGCACAGCCACCAATGCTTCGCCAGATCAGCTCAGCAGGCTTGCCAAAACCTGCTGAGAGCAGGTTTTGGCTCTCAAGTAGCCTGAGAGCATTCAAGTATCCTTTTGTTTTGTGCCCGTCACGCTAGCAACGAGGACCCCGGGACACAGCATTATCATTTACGGGACTTTCGTCACTTAACCGACAAAACATGCAGGACAAAACAGTCAATATCGTCGTTTCGAGGTGCGTGACGACAGGCAGCGACGAACCTTTACATTTACTACTGTATTGCCGGCAGCTGACCGCTGCCTGGGATTGTGTACCCCCCCCCCTCCCCTGGTGGGGAGTTGGCGGTCCCCCCTTGCGCGCCGCGCCTGTGGCCCAAGACATTTACGACGTTTTTGGAACGCGAATGCATGAAGAAATAGGATTGGCTCAAAGGGAGCCGTCTCTTTTTCTTCTTCGGCTGCTTTACCCTTATGTGATTCTGTTGTATTGTTTCTTGCGGCTTGTGTTCGAGCAGTCCAGGGAGTGGGGCGGCTGCAGACGCAGTTGGACTTGTTGTTGCAGCGGGGCAGCGCTCGCAAGGCTCAGGACCATTGATCACCAGTGTCGCTTAGTTACATATAACAATTCTCAATATTTGGGGCTATTTTTTGGGTGTGTGACCTAACAACTTAAGCGATACTGGTGATCACTGCTCAGGACATTAAGGATCAGCTGCAGGAGGTCACGAAGACGATGAGGGAGAGCATCAAGTGCCAGTCGAACCACCAATGGCGCATGCGCAATTCTAATCGCCAGCTAACCTCACAGAGCTGCACTTAACAGGACTGTCTGAAGCAAATCTTGAGCTTGAGGTCACTTGAGGTCACATGGCACGCCATGAAGGCTTCCGCAATTCTACTCTGTCGAAGGCGTGGCGTCTGCTGCGCCATTCTAGTAAAGTTATGGATGTGTTGTTGTTGTTGTTGTTGTTGTTGGATATTTGGGTTCATTTTCAAGCATGTTTCCTACCTTTCCGGTTTGTAACGACGAATGCTGTTCTATACGTTGCAGTGTGGCCCCAACTGAGCACATTCACCGCAGCAGCTGATGGGTGATCAGTTGTAGTAGGTATAAGCTCTTCTTGGGTGTGGCGTGGTCGGGGGGGGGGGCATGAGAAGGTGGGGGTGTCTAGGTGAGGTTGTGACAGTTTCATCAAAAGTGGCGCGGTGCGGTTATGTGAGCGTGGGAGAAGTACAAGACTTCGTAATGTAAGGTAATTATGCGCAATTACGAAAAAAAATACGTAATTACGAAATACGTAAGGTGTGCACCACTGGCCACAAGTAGCGGCGGCGGCTGCGTAGATACTGTACCCCTGGTATATCGAATACACACCCAAACATTGTCCCCTGGGTTTTTTAATTTAAATTTCAAAACACAGTGTGAAGCGCTGTGGGAACGAAGCGGGCATGCAAGGGCAGAAGCCCCCGCCCAAAGCCCCCACTGTTCATGAACAGCCCATTGATACTGGAGCAGTACAGGACCCCACACGCTGGAGATGGCAGCATAGATGTCACTTTCACACACGCTGGAGATGCCCTCACGTGATGTGTGAGGGTGGGGGGGAGGGGGGGGCTACTGCACTCCAACGCGCACTTCAGCAGCAATGCCAGCCCATAGACTCTTCAAATAGCACTTGAAATGCACACTCATCGTGAGTGAGGAGCACCCTCTTCGTGAGCGATAGTGAGAACTTCTCACTGAGAAGCAGGGGTGACACACCGGGAGCCACCGATATAGATTTGGTGTCTCTATGTAGCATCCAGGCGACAGGAACAATATACCTCAGTACGTGCATTGTAATAAAGGGCCCTGGGGGCCACAAAAGGTCGTGGATGCATTCCAAATTATTGGTTTCAAGTATGAAATCTCAACGCACTTACTCGTGCCCACTGCCGTTCTACATCGCTACTGTTCGGCATTCCAATCATGAGCGTGCCATCCTTCAAGAAATCGTTGATGAATCGCGGCTATTGATACATCAGCATGCATGAGGCTACTAGGACCGCCAAGATGCTACATCATCATGCATCTACATCATCATGCATGAGGCTACTAGGACCACCAACGCAGCTGCAACGCAACTAGCAAGATGCTGAGCTGGAGAGCCACTAGTGGGGGTGGCCGCCTGCTGCTCCTCCCCTTCTACTCCGCTGCCCTCTGCTGCGTCGCAGCGCACCTTGGCCACCATGAAGTTCCCGATTGGCAGCGTCACCCCCCTGCACATAAGCTTGCATCAGTATTTGTTCCCCACATATATGTTCTCTCTAATTGATTCTCTGACTACGATCGTATATGTTATCTCTGACTGATTCTCTGCTTACGGTTGCTTTCAAACTGCTATGGAGGCTACGCAGCTGGCTCCCCTGTTGATGATGTTTGGCGCATGTTTGGGCAGTTGTGGGTTGCCACAGTCCATGCTGTACAGCGCAGATTGGCAAGAATACTGCTCCCAGGTGAACAATATTCTAGTTCAACATCTGCTGATAGCCTGTGGAGCAGTTACGGAGGCTGTCTATTCCTGGTTGTCATTCTGTTCACCTTGTCAGACTTCATTCATCGGCGTCTCATACAGCAAACGTGCTCTCTATCGGAAGATCAAGGAACAGCATTCATGGAATAACATGCTCTCTACCGGAAGATTTTGGAAGGCGTGCTGACGAAACGAAGACCTCTGACCACCGATACATGTAGCGCCCTATAGGGGCTTGCAGCCATAGATGCCTGCACGCCCTTATGGCATGACTGTTCAGTAGCCCCAACTAGCAAGGAAGGTGTGTACAGCTACAGGCATAACTCCATAGAATGGCTCATGTACCAGCAAATCACCGCATGACTAGCAAGGAATATGAACGTGCCTGATAGAGAGAGTACATCAACAGGGCTGTAGAACTAGAAACTGTGCGAGTTAGTAGCAGGAATAGAGCAGAGAAGTATAGCGCCCCTGATTGAATTTTGTATTTTCATGGCTGCTAGGGTTCTCACCTAACCTCACCACCACAGCAGTATTGTCTAAAATGACGACGATGAATACGCATGAAACACCGTCAAACTGATCTCTTTTTCCTCTTGCCTGCGATGTTTGTTTCTTGTGGCTGTTCGGGTTCATGCCTATCCACCACCTTTCCAGTTTGTAAAACGGGGTGTAGCATTCTTGAATTCAACTTTGCATGAACACTCAGATGATGTAATCTAGGTTCATGCCTTTTCACTACCTTTCCGGTTTGTAAGTTCCAACCTCCAGCCAGCGACGTTTGTACCACACACTTTGATCCTTCTACAAACTAGCCTCGATTACTCGTGCACCTATGCCCCCTATGCACACACCCTATGCACCTATGCCTCCTCAAAAAAGCCCAACAAATAACAGCATCCGAGCGACCGAGTCCATATCGTATGGGAAAGTGCTTTCAAACTTCAAGCGCTTGCAAATTTAAAGCGCTTGCAAATGTAAACGTGGTTGAAAATTTAAAGCGCTTTCAAATTTTGAGCGTGGTTGCGCCACGAAGAAAAGAACGGTCGGACAGTGGAAAGCGAACTGATATCTTAGGTCCGACGAATCGGGGACTAGACTGCATGCAAATATGTGGTGTGGGGGGAAACGTACTCTTCTGCATTGAAGAAGATTCCGGTGTCATTCGCCGCGAACCTGGAGATCTGCGCGCTGGGGGTGGTGGGGTCGTTGGGGGACTGGAAGGTGGCACCTGAGTCTGTTCCTGCGTCATACAGAAACACTTCCTTCTGGAAGGATTCGATCCAGTTTCCGTCCTCGCACAAGTTGAGGCTGTCTACTCCTGTGAACCTGCAGTGTGAACAGGCTCTGTGTGAACATGAGTGTGAACAGGCTTTGTGCGAACAGGAGTGGGCACAGGCTCTGTGTGAACAGGAGTGTGAACAGGCTCTGTGCGAAGCCAAAAGGATGAACGTTATTCATCAGCAAGTACAGTGGCAGCTCGTTGATCCGTCACTAGCTTTTAATCGACAGAAATCTGTCAGAAAAAAATGAGTTCAGACAGCTCTCCGTGCGTAAACGCACCACTGGTGTGAGCCTGCACTGTGAACACTCCAAGGACGTGGGAACTTCAACACTCCAGCGACAAAGATAAGGGAGGAGGGAGAACTAATTATGTCAGTGGAATTATTTGCAGTATTCTTTCTGGGGAGTGCCACATGTAACATTTCTCATGATTTTCTGGGATGACCACAATAGAAGTTGGTTAATTCTGCTGACAGTGGCTGACAAGTTGTCCTGCATAACCTCCATGTCTTCACGTGTCCAGTTGGCGAGGGGGGGGGGGGCCCCCCCCCCCCCCCCCCCCCTCAATCGTTATCGTACAGAGTGGCCGGGCTTATAAGAACGATACCCCAGGCGCAAAGCAGGTTGAGGTCACACCAGTCGGGGCTGGGTGCAATCATGGTGGCTGCTGACACATAGGGTTTCGCAGCCGTCATCTCCACTTCTCCTGTAGCCACGCAGACGCCTGAGAAGGGGCTGCAGGGGAAGCTTGCGTCGCCACAGGCGCTGCCGCAAGTTTGCATCTCATCTGAGAAGCTTCCGCCGGAGCCGAGTTCGGCGATCTCCTGGATACCGGCCGCGGCAAGCTCGCCGTTGCGCCACATGGTGTACCTGTGCATGGGGATTGGGGGGCTGGGTGAAGGAACCTCTCATTTGATGAGCGAATATTCGCGCATTTATGCCAGTAGGAAATGCATGGGTCACCATTGTATACTCACCAATGCCTCTTCATGTGTAAACAAAAGTGTGTGTGGGGGGCGATGGGGGGGGAAGGTGCTTATTTATACTCAGGTGGGCGTGTTGCTTCTGGTTGTGGAACGAATTGTCGCTCAATTACTGGTTTGGCGATTAACAATTCGCTATTTTCTGACGTTTCGGTCAGTTCTGGCCCATTCACTGCGTTGATGGTTTGCAGCAGGCATCTGCAGGCATCCCCATCCAAGCAGCATGCATGTTTGTCGAGGGAGGCCTCACTGACATGAGGGTGTTCACATCTTCTTGTAGTTGCTTGTTGCATTCTATTGGCTTTGTGTTACGACCCATTTGGGTTGCGTTGATTGTTCGCTACAAAGTTCACAGTGAAGTTCACTGCGAAGTTTCACAGCAGTTTCGGGCGAAGCCGCACGTGCTATCATGCGCCACAGTCCACAGTGGTGAGAAGTGCGGGCTGCCGTCTGTGGGAAAATCTGTAGGGAACCTGCATGCATGCACTCCTTGCGTGAGCAGGCGCAAGATTTGAATCTAACGATTCTCGGTGGCCATTGAAACAACGAACTGAATCTCAATTTGAAATTATGCAATTCTTGCACAGTTGATGATCTAAAAGCTATTTTTTCCTTTTAGTTCCTGAAGTACTTTTTCAATACACAGTGTACCTCCTCTATTTACTGAAGACAGAGCACTACAAAGGGACATAAACAGCAGCAAACATATGCAAACGCTGACGCGTGAATGATACATGCGCACAACTCGTGCGCCGCTAAGTAATGTGGCCCTGGGGGCCAATACAAAAGTAAAAAAATTACAAAAAATATGTTTGGGGACTACGCCAATGGAACCCGTAACGCCATACTCAGTTAGAGCTTCGGCCTCAGTGCCACAGCGGCAGAATCCAGGAAATCCCAAGAGCAGCAGTGTGGTGTTGCTTGTGGCTGCTAGGGTTCTTGCAGCCACGATCAATTCGTGGCTGCAAGATTCAAAGCACGCTATAAAGGTTTGGTGTATAAGTAACAGGCACGCTATAATTGTACAGCACTCTATAGTGAGGGAGGCAGTGTGCGTTCTCACCTCTCCGGTGTCCAGTTCATCTCCGCAGTGACTTCATAGTAGCAAGTTGTGGAGCATGGGGTGGCGCTCTCTGCACATCGTTCGAACCGTTCAAACTGTTCAAATTGTTAAGAAGCCTTTACAAACCGGAAAGGTAGTGAATAGGCATGAACCCAAATAGCCCAAATCAACTAACACAAAACATCCACCACTTCACTCGAATGGCACAACAGCACCATCACGAAAGTCTTTCCCTGCACTCTTAGCCAAACTGTTCAAATTGTTCAACGTGCAGAAAAAATCAAAATTTCCCAATTTTTCAAGAAGTTCAAATAGCTCAAAGGGTTCAAATTGTTTGAATCCCCTTCTTCGAACTGTTCATTTGATCATCTTTTTGAATCCAACGTTTTCGAACCACCAAACCCCCATCTCCTCCCGAATCGAGTTGGAAAAGCAATGTATACATGGCATCGTCCTGTTTTTGTCGCCTGCGACGACCTCAGCTAACAATACACTTGAAGTAATTCACTTGAAATGGCGAAAAACTCCACTGTAAAAAAAACCATCAAGAAACTTCTCCGCCGACTTTACAACCCGGAAACGTCGTAAATAGACATGAACCCAAACAGCGAATAGCCAAAGCAAGGAGAACAAATGTCTTCTTCAATACATTTGGTTAGGCTTTGTCAGTGTTGCAAAATGAACTGTTCACTGCTCAGAGCACACCTCCATGTTGTGCTAGTGCGAGCACAGTCGCTGCCAGAAGACCCAGCTGTCGGGGCATGCTCATGTGATGCATCTTTGGCTGGGTTGTGTGTTCACTGGGCGTCCACAGGCTGCATGCATGATGTAACTTGAGTGGGTCGATACTGCATTCAGGCATCACACGGACAAGTGCCAGGGATCCGTAGGATAGGAAGCGTGTGAAATGTTTGCAGCATGCACCGTAGGCAGGCCACATTAGATAACATTGGCAAACCCACAGTCGATACAATTGGCCTGACAACAAATGTCCATCGTACATAGCACCATCGTTGTCAGCACACGCACTCCTGAAACACTACACCGTTTGGGTTTCCTCTATATATGTTGTGTTATTCCCAGTGCTCGGATTGTGCTTTCTCCTGTGGTACGGTCGTGGTTTCGAACGTGTGAAATGAATCGAGTACAGAACGTACTCATCGTACTGTAAGCCACATCACGCTAATAACACAAGAGAGAAGCGTCACGTACGCATCGTTACGCATTATAGAAAGGTTTTAAATAGTTGAGATATTCATATACTCAAGTAGCTGCGCTGAACGCATCCAAGAGAAGCTCCAGATTCGCGTGCACGAAGGTGTATCCTCTCCAGCACAACATGCACAGTATCCCAGCAGATATACGCAAGTATTACGCTCATTATGGTGTGAAGAGTGATTCGACAGCTACCCAAGGCACTGAAGTGAGCACTGTGCGCGTGGACGTGGTGCAGAACAAATACGAATACGAACTCGAACCCGAGTTCGACTGTCAAGGCCACCAGTCTAATGGCAACGACACTAGCATGTGTCATCAGAAACGCTGCATCTAATTCAGGAACATGATCGCCTTGATAAGCGACACACTGTGCGGGGAGGGGGAGCAGCACTGCATATGCGCAGTGGTATCGATATACTTTTCGAAATTGGTCATGGAGTGCGGAGCTGCACCTTCTCACGATGTCGTTCACGGTACGTACGTATATGAAAGCGAAAAGCAGGCAGGAATTAAGCACCAGTATTAATATTAGGTCTATGATGTGTCGCGGGATAGCATGCGAGGTGTGCATGTGTCCTTGTATTCTGAATTCGGCAGCAGAAGTGATCGTTTCTGCGTGCTTGTACCCTCGAGCTTGGCTGCAATTGCTGCGCCCCAGACTTCGGCATGCAGAGGTCTGGGGCGTCTAGACACGTATACATTAGCGCTAGGACAAGGCAGATAATGCATATATACTGTGATTATGCATGCGTGTGGATTAGGCCTCTTGTGTATGCATGTGGCTTAGGTATTCAGTTTTTCGATTCAGGTGTTCGAACTGCACTTGTTGGATGCGATGATTTGCTGGTAAATGAGCCATGCTATGGAGTTAAGCCTGTAACTTTACACACTTGTTGGATGGACAGTGCAGACACACATTGGCAGGACATGTAACTACAGTGTAGAGTCCACAGTGATCACCAGTGTCGCTTCATTTGCCAGGTCACACACCCAAAAAAAATAGTCCCAAATAATCAGGATTGTTCTATCTACCTAAGCGAGACTGGTGATCAGTGTTATAGGCACACATTGGTGGAATGTATACAAGATGGATTTCTGCCCCGTATTCACAAAGGCCTTCGCTACTTCTACACACATACAGTGATCACCATTGTCGCTTAATTTGTCAGGTGACACACCTGCGCAATAGTACCAACTATTCGGGACTGTTCTATCTAACTAAGCGACACTGGTGATCACTGCTCACATACACTCGTGCATGATCAAGAGACGGATGGCCTCGAGGTGATCACCAGTGTCGCTTAGTTACATAGAACAATTCTCAATATTTGGGGCTATTTTTTGGGTGTGCGCCCTAGCAAATTAACCGACACTGGTGATCACTGATGAGGATCATAGTATTCGCGCCTCGATATCAGTGATTCTTTGAGAGCACTTCGTGCTATTTAGAGAAATCAATTTCTGTTCTGAAGACAGCCCCACAGTGGTTGTGGTTGTTTGTCATGTGTTTTGGTGCAGAAAATGAACTCATGGCTGCATGCATACGCAATACAAGAACCTGGGTGCATGCATACGATTCCAGCCCCACCGCTAACCATGAAACACAGAAAGCGCGGATGGCGCCGTCGCTGAGGAATCCGAGATCCTGGCTAGTTCTACTCTAGCCAGTGTGTTAAAAAGTTAGTTCCCAATTAGCTTCTGAATTTTTTCTGGGGTGTGTTTTACGCCGTTGGAGGACCTTGGTGGAGAGGCTGGTGGCCGCATGCATGTGTGATGTAGCACACATGCATGCGGCCGCCATAAGGCTCTGAAGGGGACTGCTGTCAGAGCTGCTTTGTATGCAACAACGGCATACAAAGCCCGAGCTGCGTTGTATGCCGTTGTTGCATACAAATCAGCTCTGCTGCTTGCCTAGGGCGAGGAGGAGGGGATCAGAGGAGGGGGAGCGAGGGGGAGGGGGGGGGGGGTGGTGGTCAGTCGCCACAATTAAGAGCACCTTCAACTTTAGCAGCAGGATCCAGCAGGCCTAGCAGGAAACAGGTGCCAGTGATACCCGGGTATCTGCACACCGGTAATCTACACACTGGGCATGAGCACACCGGGTATCTACACACCTGGGTATCTACACACCGTTGAAAAGTCTATGTGCTCGTATATGAACATCAAGTGATTTTCCGTGCGCGAGGTCTATGGCAACGACCCCAGCCTATTCGGTGTCTTGGCTTCAGCTTGGTCCACTGTGGCGTTCTGCGCTTGTAGCACAGAAAGCTCTGTGCTACAAGCGCTGCTCGAAGCTGCAGTCGGCGGCGCACTCCATGGCAGCGAGGCTGTGGGCGAGGTTTTGGGGATACCGTGGGCTAGATTGGCCTGGGTGAGGCTGTGTGCCAAGTTTTGGGCGAAAACATGGGCTAGATTGGCCTGGGCGAGGCTGTGGGCCAGGTGTTGGGGGATACCGTGGGTCAGATTGGCCTGGGCCTGACCACCTGGGGGTGGTATGCAAGGATGTGCTGCCTGACAGTAGCTCTCCGAACAGTGGCAAGGTCGAGGTTCATCTGCGCATTGTGAGTGTCGCGTTTGGCGAGCTGGCTGCAGCTGAGCTCATGCAGCATCACAATGACGCAGCACCGTGCTTGCAGCGGAGCACTGAGGACCATTACTACAATGTGGTCGCGAGATGGAGGTACAAGTAAATATTTGGGTGCATGCCTATTCACTACCTTTCCGGTTTGTAAGAAGGTACAAGTAAATAACTAAATGAAGAGATGGTATCTGTTGGGGATATTTGGGTTCATGCCTATTCGCTACCTTTCCGGTTTGTAAAGAGATCTGTGGGGGCACACAGCACTTTTAAATAATATGAGCCTGGGTACACCACCGGCCATGAACGTGCAGGAGTTCGTAAACACTGCTTGTTGCGTAACTCTCATTACTTTCAGGTTCCCCGGTGCACGTTTTCAGCAACTATGTTGTGGCAGACATGGCGGGCATGTGCAATCCATGACTTGGCGAAGCAACAACGGTGGCGAAGCACACCACCCCTGCACGTGATAACAGCTAGAAGGAGTCGAGATGATAGTCCTCAGCTGCAGTTCCAAGAAGAAGCGTGCCTGACGTATATATACATGGTGATATACATGGTGAAACGTGGTCCCTGAAAACAGTCAGTTTTCCGTTCCTGTAGGCAGCAGAGACGAAGGTAGTGGCAAATACAGTGGAACAGTAACATAGGGATGCAAAGTAGTGGTGCAAGACAGTATCACCTAGTCACGGTGACCACATGTGTGATGGCGAGCAGTGAACTGGGAAGAATCTAACTATTCAGTGCACCAACGCGGGATGCATGCGATCAAGAACTAATTAAACTCTCCATCTGACAGATACCTGTGTGTCGGTGATGTTGTGGATGTGTGTGAGGGGGTTAGGTGAGCATTCCTTTTCGAATCCACGGCCTGTCATACACGCCGGCCTGCTTACATACCATGCGAGAATTTGACAAACTATGTGCTTCATTTTGTGGAGGAGTCAGAAAGTGACAAGCTGGGCCAAGCTTGGGCGTGTTGTTCTATTGTGTGATGCTCGGCTTTATTCCATACACGGAGCTGATTCGCACCACATGGCATGAACGAAGCACTAAGATGCTGCTAGACTGTTGGGAATTGGAAAGCGGCGATGTTGCTGCGCTGCACCATCCTCATGACCGTGAGGGCAAGCATTGCCCTGTCTTCCGCAGTTTGCCGCGTTCAAGAATGCAACATTGATGGAAACACAAACACTTGTAACTGATAGTCGTGCAATGGATAGCTGAGTCGGCGCAGACGCAGATCATGTGCAGGCATCCCAGTGGCCATGGTCGCGCGTGATGAAGCGTGATGATGCGGCAGATATAGTGATAGTGCGCGAGACCACATCCGGGGGAAAGGCACTTACGTGCTTTTCGATTTCTTTCGGAAGCAGGATTGCCATGAGGGATTGAGGAGGGCCGAAGGCTGACTTAAGTGCAGCAAACTGCTTGTAGCTTGCCAAATTAGTTTATGTACCCAAAGTTTGGACACGGAAACAGGTGTGCAATCTCCAGCCGCAAGTTGTGGTGTCCAGGTGGTTTAGTGGTAGAATACTCGCCTGCCACGCGGGAGACCCGGGTTCGATTCCCGGCTTGGACGGTTCTTTTGCTTCTTTTTACTCAGGCGCGATCAAGGCAGAGAGTGGAAAGTCCTGGAAAATTGTTGCCTTCCATACGTAATGTTGTCCTGTGTCTTTGGGTTGGTCCCTTTGTTGGTGTGCTGCAACGCAATGCGACTTCAACACCATGTGGTCTAAGTTTGCAGATGCGTGTGTGGAAAGGCTCCTCTACTCAGTCTTCAGCTACATGAAACGCCTGTGCAGACTTGTGTCCCACAGATCTAGATTCTTGAGGTCCCCACGAGCTTGCAAGACTTGGGTCCAGAGCACGACCAGGGGAAGGGCCCCCATGATCTACAATAGCATCAATACACTCTTGGACTACACTCTATCCTCGCCACAATCCATCGCTATCATGCAAGGTACAGGGTTCACACGATAGCATCACGGACTCTGTTAGGCTTCGAGCATCAATGTCCTCCATGGATGGTAAATGTATGAGACCTGTGGAGGGTACATGTGGGAACTGAACAGGAAGGCAGCACACACAGGCACCGGCTGAAAAGGTCTCATTTGTGTCGATGCGACTTAGCGAGAGTGTACATGCATATCATGCATAGTGACGCCCCCTTGGTATCCTACCCCAAGGTATCCTACCCTGTGGATTATGGGTTTTCCACAGTACCGCTACTTGCCCACTGTTTATAAGCACTAGGCTTCTACCTGTCTTGGACATATAACACGACTATTCAAAGGGTATTCCTGCCTGGGTCCCGGGGTCTTGTGACCCGCTTCACAGGCACAGGCACCGGCAACTGCAGCGCAGTTGCCGGAGGGGCTATTGCGCTGCAGTTGCCCCTCAAATGACACCTCACTGACCGCACTCCAATTGGAGTTAACGTTCCAAGCAGAGAGTGTGAGTGTGTCTGCACTGCCGACGGCAGGCATCCCCTTGCAATCCTAATGGGCAGGTAATGATCAAAAAGTGATCACCAAGAACCCAAGTATAGTTCAGTAGCTGGACTTCACATGGATGCCACACGCTCGGCACAGTATTTCGAAAGCATGCTCTTTTCATGAATATGAGTAAGTTAAGTACGTATATGGACAAATAAATATTCAATAAATTAAGTACATTCTTCACATACCTACGAACATTGGACTGTTGACAGTTCCCTATCTAAAACCTCTTCCGAACCTCAACAGACACCTCGGCCTGCTGCAAGGACCTATTGCCGCAATCAATATCCTTAAATAGGTCTGTCACATTTGAGCCCATGTGCACTGGGCAGCCAACAGAGACATCTGTTAGCTCAGGCAGTGACTTCAGCCACACAAACAGGCCATCCACGCAGCTTTCCAGCAGCTTTCCACCCCAGACGTTAGCTTTTTCAGCGGCGGGTGGCCCTTGACGTGCTGCAGCAGCAGCTCCGCAAACCTCTCATCAATGCAGGGGGTCACCTCCAACGTGCGCAAGGCCAGGAGCCTGCCGATGCATCGCAGAAACACCTCAAAGTGCTCAGGAGGCAGCCCTGGGAGCATCACATACAGCGACTGCAGCCGGAAGGAGTGGGACAGCAACAAACACAAGGAGATTCCAGCAGCGTGCGCCTCTGGCCACACGTGTGGTTGCGGCTCCTCTGCAGGCTCCTTTGTTACTTTGTACCTACGACACACATACCCATGCTTTTTTCGATGTAATCAAGGTCCCTGACCACTCAGACATGTAGCGCTACATGTCTCATCGAAGGGGTTGGCGGGCAGCGTGATGCGGTTCATGCGAAAAGGTGTGCTTTGAATTGCCTCGTGATAGGCAGAGTCCATAGCAAACTCCACAAGAGGGAGCTGTAAGTGCCAATCTTTCATGTCAGCACTTACATAGTGGCGTAGAGCCGCGGATACGACCTCGTTTGTGCGCTCTGTAAGGCCATTTGTCTGAGGGTGATAAGCAGTAGATAAATTGAGCTGAACACCTGCTGCAGTACACAGAGCACGAAAGAACTCACTATTCCATTGTAAACCTCTGTCTGAGACAATGTTAAGAGGGAATCCATAGTGAGGGAACATCTCCCGCATAAATAGCTGTGCAAATTGATTTGTTGTAAGGTCACTGGTAGTCGGCACAAGCCTTACCATCTTTGAAAGGTGACAAACGAATACACATGCAGCTGAATGCCCCTCAGCTGAAGGAGGAAGATCGACTATCATATCAACACCGAGAGTGCGCCAACAACTCCCTGGTGGAACACGGGGTGACAGCGGGGGAACACGTCTGCGACGGTCAGTCTTGTTTGACTGGAAGCTAGTACAGGACTCTATGTACTTCCGAATGTCATCACTCATCCATGGCCAATCAAACTGTGCTGATATCATCTGCAGTGTTTTCTGTACACCTAAATGCGCCATCCACGGAACATCATGGAACCAGAAAAGCAGATCAGCGCGCAGATCGTCAACATCGGGCACATAAATACGTTGCTCTTTCCACAGTAAGTCGTGAGATTTCTTGAGTGACATTTTTTGACATTGCTGCTCCGTTTGAGTTGCCGGGTCTAGCAGTGTGGCACGTCTAAGACGTTGGAATAACTGGTCATATAAGTGTTCATGGGCAGCAAGGTTGTCAACCTCCTCTGAAAATGAACTGGCCTGTGGCAACTCAACTGACGAGGCTGGTTGTGCACAGCCGGGTAAATTACTGCTAGGGCTTAAAGTGGTCGCATTCCGTTTGCGCCGGCGGGGGTCAGAAGGAACATTCTGACGGCTTCCTGAGTGTGGAAGCACACCTGGGGTGTTGCAAGGGGTGGTCTCTGCACTCTTGCTTTTGGAGTTAAGTCCCTTGCTGGTGCCACTCGTCTCTGGGGCGGCGCCGAGCGGCGCTCCTTGGGAGCTGAGTCTGCCGGCGCTGCAGTCGGCGGGTTGCGCACCGGTCTCTGCGGCGGCTGGTGCCTCCCCCCGGCTTCCATGAGCGCCGGTCGAGGTGGGGTGGGCGGGTGGTGGGTGCGGAATAAGTCCGCTACCGTCAGGGGTGCCAGCACCGGGGCATGGTACCTCCCCCTGGGTTGTGGCTTCGGTGTGATGAGCGCGCACGGGCTCGGGTATGTCCCCTGATGAAGGAGAACGGTCCGGCGGCGGCGGGTCGTTCGGCGCCGTTGTGTCCACCGGTGTTGCGACAGGCGGCCCCGATGAGGGCGGCAGCAACAAAATCATGCCCAGAATTAATATTGCAACAATTGCCATAAAGGCAAGGGTGCGGGGCAGTGCCAACAGCGAGGCCTGAAGGCCAAGGAAATCGCTGAGGGGTAACCAAGGCGAGAACTGCTTCTGCTGAGCTGCAGAAAGCCTGCACAGGTGGCATAGAATGAGGCTAAGAATCTCCTGGCAAGGGCGTAGGGTTCTCGTTGGGAGGTTGAAGCATGCGGCTGAGCGCATCGGCCACAACATTTTTGTCCCCTGCTATGTATAGTAGTTTGTATTTGAAACGGCTTAAAAATTCGATCCATCGACTCTGCCGACAATTAAACGACTTTTGTGATGAGAGCCAAGTGAGAGGCTCGTGATCGGTGTGTAAGAACACTTCAGGTCCTTCGAGATAACAGCGCCAGGTTTGAAAACAATACACCATGGCAAGGAACTTTTGCTCGGTGGTAGTGTACCGAACTGCCGCCGGCTGCATGCGACGAGCGCAAAATGCGATAGGTGTCATGACGCTTTCGTACTCTTGCATGAGCACACCCCCTACGCCACTGATAGAGGCATCGGAGTAAATATGAAATGCCCGTTTGAAATCTGGGTGTTGCATTTGCGTGGCACTGCAGAGGCAAGTAGCTAAATTGTTCCATGCTTTGGTATGAACATCAGTCCATGGCGCGGGCTCAGTCTTCGTGATATCGTAGAGAGGCGCAGCGAGGTCAGCGAATTGGGGAACGAACCGCCCAAAATAATTCATGAACCAAAAAAAAATTCGAACTGCTTTAACAATCCGCTTTTGTAGTGTGCATACATGAGCATCGGATGTTGTAGGAGCTTTCAGTTCTAACACTGAATCCAATGGGGGTTTCCATGAGCGTACAGCATCCACCTTTTTGGTGACCTAAGTAGCGTAGCTCGGGAAAAGCAAAATCACACTTTGGAAGTTGGCAAAGCATCTGATGTTTGAGTAATGAGCAGAGCACAGCATCAAGATGTTTGGAGTGTTCTTCTGGTGAGCTGGACATGACCAAAACATCATCTAAATAAATACGGCAATAGCCGGAGGTGATGTGATCACGAAGAACAGTGTTCATGGCCTGTTGAAAAACAGCAGGACTGTTGCACTGCCCCATGGGCATGACACACCATTGGTAAAGCCCTTGAGGTGTGGGGAATGCAGTGTAGGCCGCGAGTCAGTATTCAATGGAATTTGAGAAAAGCCACTGCACAAAACAAGGGCGGTGAATTTGTTTTTGCCTTGCATGGAATCAAGAATTTTAGGAATAGTGGGCAAGGGTCCCTGATCTTTGACAGTGAGGTCATTCAAGAAGCGAAAGTCGACACAAAAGCGTAGCCCACCATTTGGTTTCGGTGCGAAGAGAACAGAGGAACACCTCGGAGAGGTCGATGGCTCAATCCAGCCCCTTTCAATAAATTCCTTAACCTTGGCAATAAGCTCTTCTTGTTCAGCGGGCGTTAGACTGTACTGCCGAGCACGCACCGGCCGCGCATTGGGCTCTAACTGTATTTGCATTTCAAACCCTTTGGTGTGCATTCCATAAGGAATTGAACAGTGGGTAAACAATGCTGTGTGGCTGAGACATTGATGCGATGCGCAAGGGACACAGCGGCGCTCTGGCGCAGCGGCCGAGTGAGTCATGATACTAGATGTGCGGGGTCTTCCCCTATTTCTAAGGAGAAAAAATTGCAACTGAGACGTTTCGCCGCTGATACAGCCATGAGGTAATCTTCATCAAGTAAAACATCGTAAGCTAGGCTTAGCAAGCACTAGAAATGCTTGGAGGTGACTAGACTTGCCTACTTTAACAGGAGCAGATGTGTAGCCCAGAACAGATGCTGTGCAACCAATGCCGGAAACATCAACACCTCTGTCAGCAGCGGGCGTGAATGAAAGGCCCCTAGCAACACACGTACTCTTCGACATGCAAGAACAAGTGGAACCAGTATCGGAAAGCAACGGGAAGTAACCCCGCCTACGCGAACATTGAAGGAGGCAGCGTGTGCGCCGCCAACAGAGTGAACATGTCGTAACTTTGCTGTGAAACCCATAAGACACAAATCTTCTGAATGTTTCGGCACACGGCAATGGCGGGAAAGTGTGACAGCATCTCCCAGCCAGGGTGTGAAGGCTCTGTCCATGCGGAAGCGACGGGGCATTGCCACCAGTACTTGGTACTCATGCAATGGCAATGAAGTTAAGTGGCGTATGGCGGTATGCGCGTCGTATGCATCCATGGCATGTAAACTAAGAATAAAATTGTTATGCAACTCAGTAACTTGTAGCCATGAGTGTGTCAGGGGACATGAATCGGTCGCACCCTGGCGGTATAGGGTGTGAAGTCCCCAGGGCAGGCGGCCCCGGAAGGGCCGGCGGCGTCGCCGCAGGGGGCGCCATCACTGACATCGGTGTGGCCGGGGCGGCATCCGACACGGGTGTCGGTGGCGGGGGGTCGGGGGTTGGGCGGGGGGGGGATGGGTGAAGGTTGGGGGGGGGGGAGCGGATGGAGTGGGGGTAGGTGCGGGGTGTGTGGGGGTAGCAAAGCAGGGTTCCGTCCCGGATAGTGGGGAGAAGGAAACATAATATGGAGGCACGGCAATGTTCGCCTCTGCGGGTAAGTGGGTTGAGTACTGAGATGAGCCGGAGGCCTCCGCGCCCCGTCATTTGCCTTGCGTCTGCTCTCGCTGCTGCCTGATAAGGTTCAGGACATTCTTGCGCTGCCGGTTACGATTATCGTAAGCGGTAGCGAATGCAGTGCGTGCAAGTGCACTGAGGTTTTGAACTACAGGGCAGCCATTTAAGCCCCCCTTGCCGTGTGTGCGGAGATGATTCTTGCACACACAGCAAGTGGCTTGTTTGCCGAGTGCAAAAACCTCAGGCATTGTAACTTGCACACCCGCGAGGAGAGCCATGCGGTCAAGTTGCATGTCACGGGGTAGCATCTCCTCAGCCCTGATGGCTAAGTCTTTCATGGACAAGTCCCGGGC
>JAUMHD010030822.1:0-24009 GCA_032359135.1 Ulvella scutata | reverse complement strand
GCAGATGTGTGTGAAGAGATGGTTGTGCACTCGATGCATGGTCACAGAAGTAGCCAGATGCCGATCATGGTTCCGTCAATGAGTGAATTGGCAGGGACGCGACCCAAGCACAACCTAAACCTATATTGTGATACATAAGGATCATCGGAAGGTGCGCGAAGTGGTTCGCGTCACCACAATAGCGTATGATCCGTAGCAGGGTAGGTGTGTTCGAATTCTTCCAGGGGTAGCGCTTGCACATGAAATGTGTCAATTGCAAACCATAGATCCGCCCAACACAAGCTCAATAGTTTTCGTCATTCCTGATCTCTCTTGTTACATATCAATTGTCCGTTTCTTGGGCGGATCTATGGTTTCGTCTAGGTCGGTGGACTGAGTAGTGGCTTTCTCGAACTTGCGAGTCTGAGTCAGCAGCATGCATTCACGGTCCTTACAGTTTACATTTACTCGCTTCGTACAGGAAGCGAGTAAGCTGCAGCTTATGGCCACAAATTGCAACGAAGAAACTAAAAAATTGTATCCTATGGAGTATTCTGCAGTTGTTGATCCCTGGCAACGTTGTTTCGGCCTGTAGCGACGGATCCGGATACACGTAGTTGCAAATCTTGCTCCAAAAAGCGCACACGTGCCCTGTAGAGTAGATGCTGGCTGCCCAAAGTGGCCCTGGGGGCCCGCCAAGGCATGCCCGAGGCGTTTTCGCTTTTGTTCGGGTACCCGATCGGGCCCGACCCACGGGTCGAAGGTACGTAATGCATGGGCATCATGCATACACTTGGTGATCGGCTAGCCGCGGCTATTAGTGCGCATATTACTCTTCCAATTGTGACACCTATCCTCTACTCACTCAGCTCTGGTATCACGGTACTCACCAGGTTGACGCTTACTTCATCAGCACTGTGCAGCGGTGGCACATCAGCTCAGCGTTGTGCTTGTTGGAGCCCGCTTATTGGCCGGCTCAGATCAATGTGAGAAGTTCAGCATTGCAATATAAGCTATTGCAGCAATGAAGGTATCAAGCATCGTTTTCAGCGCTGCGTATGCATGCTTGATGAAGGCCTGGTCTCTTCTGCCAGACAGCAAAGCACACGGTGTGGTTTCTTGCATCCCCTGGTATGAATGAAATTATGGCACTGAACTTCCCTTATTGCTGTTCTGGCATTGAAGCCGTGTCGGATGTAGAAGGGGCAGTGCAAGTGGAGTGTGCATGGAACAAGGGCAGAGCACATACTGCGTTTTGTTTCGCCAGCATCTACGCATGCTGTTTAAAAAATTAAAGACTGATAATTGCATGCATTTAGCCCGCGTTGATAGATATTTTGCGCATTCACAGGCTCCCTGGTCGACATATGACACATATGTTCCGTTGCAGCTTTGGCATCTCTCGCTCACGATCTCAAGGAAGACGATGTAAACAAACGTCAAGCAGGCTTCTGGCAGAAGCATGCTCAGAATATCTTGTGGCCTGAATCGGTGCTTGAGTTCGCGGTGCGTATGTACATGCTATCAACACATATTTCGTTCTCCAATCTATATTTCTTGTAGTTCGCCTATCTAGCACGATACTCTGCCCCGTACATTCCTGCTGGATGAAAAGTATATTTTCTTTTCTGTATGCCTTTCAATGACACAGGCACTCACTGAAAACACGCCCTGCGCCTGGGCCATGGAGTCGTTCCGGCGTCCTGGGATCCGCCACGATGTGTGTGTCATCATACAATTGGTCAATATGCAGGTGATTGTAGTAGCGGCAGCCTCTTGTACGTGCTTTGTCAGCACAGTTCTGTGCTGTACAGTATGCCTGGCAGGCTTATTGTGGCTCACAGCATGTGGAGTGCTGGCTGCCTCAAGCATGGTATTACTGGGAATCGGTGGTAGTACCTTCATTGCATCAGCTGTCGTGGCTGCCGTTTCAGGCACCCTCTCTGCTGTGGCCATCTCATGTGTGCTTCGACCACTCCGAGCTACCCGTGCCACTGCTAGCGCTGCTGTTTCTATCAGACCGACGAGAGGCTACATGAATATCTCACATGCTTGCAATGCTTCAAGTCTGACCGTGGCTGTGGGCAGGGATGTGGTAGGCCCGCCTCTCATTGCCAAGTAACTTGCTGACTGTGCAGGCACCTGTTGTGGCATAGCTACAGTTGGGTTGTACAACAGGGTCAAGGCTCGGGCACGGGCTGTTCCAGCTGGCAGGCATGGCAGCATGCTGCCACCTTCAATCGCTGCAAGGTACAATCCCCACGATGCACCACCGAATGCCCCACAAGCGGTCGCTTGCCCACAGCAGCTGCTTGATGAAAACAGCAGTTAATTCTAGGGGCTGACCGTCAGCTGGGCTTGTTTAATGCTGAGTTGCCCAAGTGCTGAATGAACAAGCGATTGCTTCGTAGATCTGTTCGTTCAAATTGAAGCAGGGACCAAAATTCTTCGCAGGTACCTCTGCAAGTTTCTGGAGGCCTGTATGATGTTTTGCGTTGCAGGTCCCGCCACTGCACGACACCACATGCCGTTGCTCGCTGCCACTGATCCAGCGCCAGGCTCTTGAATATGTATGCATGCTAACATTCATGTCGGCCGACGTCAGGCTGTCATGGAAGCTTCCGCGTTGCAGGGCAGATCTGGACATGCGTGACCTTCCCAGCCAGGACACAGGTAAAACTCCACAGGACTCCCCGCTGACACCCAAGCTTCTTTCTGAGATGCATGGTGCACCGCGTGGCGCTTCACATGCATGGGCCCTCAGTGGTGAGCCCCCTCGAGAGGGCCCTCTGCCGCCCACACATGTCTTCTATCGCTGCCGTGCTCTGCACCTGTTTGAAGTACTTCATGCACGCTTTACACAGAATATGTCAAACATGATGGTCACGAGTCTGACCTGACACCTGTAGCCACCTCATGTGAAATGGCATATCTGGTAGAATCGCTCCTCCATGACACCCTCTACTATCGCTTCAGCCTTGAGGAGATCGAATGGAAAACACAGTCAATGGGAAGGTCCCAAATAGCAACCACTTTACACACTTTTGTGATTCTCCATCTATCCCAGGATTACACTCACCATGCAACATGCATGCAGAGCCAGCAAATGGCAAGCCTGCAATGAGGCAGCCCTTGGCAGTGCATCACCCCGGGAGCTCTGTGCCGCCCGATTTCCTTTCTTTCCCCCACTCAGGGTCCGTGACCGCGTCGCATGCATCCCCGCCACTGTCGCATGCATCCCCAGTTCCGATACATCCCTCACCCTCGCTGGGCCCCGTCACGATGCAGCTCGGCCCGATCAGCTCGCGTGTCACAGCTGTGTCCCCCGTCTCGATGCAGCTCGGCTCAGAGTCTGTGCTGGGACCGGAAAGTGTGCCGAGCCGCGACCCACTTGATGACGAAGCCACCCCTCGGGTGCTGCACGCGTCCGCGCTACCTGCCGCCGATGGTACCACAGAGGTGCGCAGGCGCCTCAAGCTGAAGGAGAAGAAGCAGCCGTCAGAGGGAGGCTGCAGTGGCACTGCTGCGTCAATTGCCAGCGCCACAACAGAGCGCAGCGTTGAGGAGATGATGGACTCCGCATTTATGGGTGGAGTGTGAAGCTTGTGTGAGGGATGCAGCAGGATTTCTGAGCTGGTGAGGGTGGCACAATGACATCCAGACTTGAGCAGGACAGGCACACGAAGAGCGCATACATCGGTTGATGTGTGTGTGTGTGTGCGTGTGTGTGTGTGTGACCGAGCGTGTGCATGGCCGGCATCCAGCCAGGATTCTGGTGGAGCCTTGCGTTTTCCGTCTGTGTCAGTGCTTAGTTTTTTTGTAGGCCTGGACGAGCACAGGCTTGATGCTGGTGTGATCTAGCCACTACCATTTGATCACACAGCTGTAGGTATCGATGTAATTTTCACACAGCTGTAGGTTTGGTAGCATTCATGACACATGCTGGTCTGAGACGTATGTGAGCTCACAGAGCAAACTTCATGTAAACTAGTGTGGGATAGTGTCGAGTGGTTGCCGTTGTTTGAGCCAGGTACTTGTACATGTCAACAGGATGCACGCTTGCACTGAGCTAGGTGCGCTCAGATTTCACACAGTAGAAGTACCAAATAATCACATTGGTGAATCAATCTCGGAGAAAGCCACTGTTCTTTTCTGCACCTGCAATCTTACTCAACACTGGCAGTGTGTTATCCAAGAACGTGAAAACCTGCTCCAGAAAAGCCTCGGCTTCAGGATGCTTTTGTCTGTGCAAAATTGTTTCAATTGGAACACTAAACTGCCTTCTAGCACAGGCCTCCGGGTATAAACAAGCTGCGCCCTATGGACCTTGCAAATTCTTCATCCTTGCTTCCAGCGACTCCTCTTCTTGCTTCTCTACCAGGCGGGCAGGCGCTCCTGGTAAATCTTCTTGCAGCGCCATGCCCTGGCTGTCTGCTATCTCGCTGAGCAAGTCTTGAACCTGGTTCTGAGGTGTCGCCTGGGCAGTTTGCTGGTTCATCACTGAGCTCATATTATTTCCTTGCAACTCTAGATTCTCCAGGCATTTATCAAAGTCTTCCATCACCTTGGACGCCTTGAGGAGCTCATTGTTGCTGAGAGTTTTCTGAAGTTGTTGTGTCAGCTTGCCTATATTCTTGTTCATCGCCAGCATGGACATCTGGGCTTCCAGCTTGCTGACGGTGCCTTCCAACCTGCATAGCAACACTGTTTAAGTCGCTGAATTGAAGCATTGTTCAAGTTCATTGCCAACTCCCAACGATTACGTTTGTTAGGCAGAAGAATCAGCGCTCCAAGCCCCCATCCAGGACCAGCATACACTACCGTCAGCGGCAACGACATCAATTTCGGCGAACTGCTACTCAAATGCCACTTCGTGCGGGGTCTGAACAGAACATGCTTCACGCTAAACGTAGATGGTGCAGTCACGGAGCAGAAACACACTGTGATGCGATCCTCAAGAACTGCAGATTTTCGTTACGCAATCTTATTGCATTCGCTGCGTGAATCTGGGCGCCCTCCATGTTGTTCTTCTGCATAGCCTTGAACGCCTTGTCCTTCTCCACCTTCTCGTTCTTCTCACACTTTCTGGCATTGCGGTTCAACTCCTTAGCTTGGAATTTGAGATTGAAGATGATATCAAACATTTTTGAACTCATGGTTGCTTTGCTCACAACGAAGGCGATGCAAGAACTACTGCGGGCGTTCCGCAGCGATATGAGTAGCGTAACCAGGCACTGGGACGAAGAAGTCGACAGCAGGCCTCAGAGCCGGCTGACAGAGTATGTGGGTATACACCAAAGTTTTTAGGTTGGCTTCGAGATGAAAGCTTCCATTGATATTCGCTCTAAAAGTGTAATTCACTATGAGCACCACCATGCACGTCAGTGACTGCCCGCGATCTTTGAAAGTCCAACCAGGCTGTAAACACAAATATTTTGGCAGGCTTGAATGCTTGGTATGCCAGCCCTGAACAGAAGTCATTGCACATACAGCTTGAGCGCTGCAAGAGTCAGTGGTACACCCCGGACAACAAAGAGGCTAGTGCCGTGTAGCTTCATGGCATGCGGGACACACAACGCCACAAGTGTGTGCCCCACCTGGCCCATGAGTACGTATACGCACCAAGACCTGCAACAAATCGGGAGTGGGTTGGCCAATGGCACAACGAATCCGGGAAGCTTGAGGAGCGGAGGGGTTACCATCATGAAAGAACATTGCCGTCACCTCCTGAAGTACAGAAATTCTGCGCGCAGATGACATGGGGGGAGATGCATGCATGTATTGATGTGTAGGGGTGGTGCACCATGGTGGGAAGGGGAGCAGACAGGGAGGCAGATATGAGCTAAAATTTAAATTATTCGGGGACTACACCATACTCGTTCTGAACTTCGGCATCAGCGCCACAGTGGCAAAAATGCAATTCGTTAAAGGGGAAACCACCAGAGACCCTTTACGCACCCGGCTCAGAAGCTCGGCGAAAAGACGAGAGGCTCTGACCGTACAGGGGTTCGAACCCGGCACCTTGTGGTAAAAGCACTTTAACGCTCACGGGCCTGCGGCTGAGTGTAAGCTCAATCCCAAGACCAATTGCTAAGCAGAGCGGTGTATGGTGGCAGGGCTTCAGATGCACACTGCAGGAGGTTGGTCTGCGGCTGTGTGAAACACAGGGTGTGGGGGTGTTACGGGGTGGGGGGGGGAGGCACAAGAGCCTCCCATCAGTGAAGCTGTGATTTCAACAGTGACAAAAGCAAGCACCAAGCCTCCGCAGGGCACCCCTGCACTGCTCTTTCCTGTGACACACCTTTACAAACCATGAATCGTCGCACATTCATGTGTGCAACACGCCTCAGTTGATGGTGGCACTGGGCATGATCTGCATGTGGCAGGAGATTCGCAACAGTCTGCGTATGATATCGGGGAGAGCTGCTGCCTCAGCTTTAGAGTACTGCACCTAGTAGCAGAGTGTGCGCCTGGTTGCTGTGTGTGTAACGCTGAGTTGTGCGGCGTCCCGGTGTTGCCAGGGCACGCACGTCTACAGCTTCAGATCATGGTGTGGGACCACTGCATCGGAACTGCCACAGTCATTGCGTGTTGCATGCGAGTGTGTTGCCCGGCAGCTGATGTGGCGCTTTTCTAGGTTTAGGCTGTGCACTATGTGCTTGACTTGTGGGCGTTTATAGGTGCCTGCGTATACTGAGTTGGTACGTCAGGAGGGCTCACAGCTCCATGCCTTGTGACCCCGGGCTGCTGGTGGAGGCCTCCAGACTTTAACCCCTGTGAATCGCCAGTCTCAATTGAATCTGCATTGCCAGTGGCGATGTACATAAGTGTAAACAGTGCCTAGGCCTGCGAGTACTCCGGGAAAGCCAAGTTCGCAGAGAACCAAACCAGTGAAGGAGCAGCACTACAGAGAGGAATGCAAAGTACACCCAGCGGGAGCAACTGGGGAAATAATCATCAGCACCAGAGAGAGCATCAAGTACCTAGATAGAAGCAGCAGAGACCAGTTGCTCCACCGGCACATTACCGTATCAACACGCAATCGTGATGCGGCTGCGGAAGTGGCCAGTTTTATTGGCCACCGGGCGCGGGTTGCTAAAGCCCTGGTATCGGTACAACGCATAGTGCCCCCCAGTACACAAGGCAGTGGTAGAAAGCTGCAGCTGGGGGAGCTGGAGAATGAAGCAGTGGACACAAAGTTGGTATATGGAGGGAGGGGGCGATGTTGAGGCGGAAATGGCTGTGAACATCAGCAACGCACTGGGGGTGGCGGTGGAGACGGCAGCCGGGCATACAGAGGTGCGAAAGTGCAAGAGGGAGGAGAGTCCTGCAGGAGGCAACCCCGGGCAGTGCAGAGGATGCAGGCGTTCCCTTCACAGGGACGAGTATTGAAGCAAGATTCACCACTGTCTGCTGAACGAAAGCAAGAGCAAACTGCACAACACAGGCTTGCCATAATTATGCAGTGCAGGTACAGTGGAAAGTATAGAGACAGTGGTGCAGCGCTGGAGCACCAACAGTACATGGCGGTGCGGTGTTCGTGACAATCACTCGCAACTTCGAGCAGTCAGGAGGAGCTATGGGAACCAGAAAAACTGCATAGACCTCATTGCAAACTGGCTCAAATAATTGTTACAGAAATGTTGGGGACGTGGGCACACATCAAAGACACGACTTCTTCTCTTTCACAAAAACGCTGACATTCAAATGCGTGTTGCCCACAGCCTTGGCAGTATTCTGTTCAGGCGCAGGCATCACAATCTTCTGGACGCATGACTTCGCGTCAAACACGTACTGGCTATCTTTTCGCAAAACCACCCCTTTGTGCTGTTGAATGCACAGCACACACTTCTGCCACTGCGAGGTCTCATCCTCGGCTGCAACTGATGATGCTCCGACGCAAATCGCAGAAGTGCATCCTGGAAGAACTTGTTCAGCCGTGGAATCATTCAACACTGGCTGAGCAAACCCCAACAGATTCATGCAAGACTGCAGGGGCACGGCCTTGAAAGCCTCTGTCATCATCTTGATGCAATCAAACCGTGCTTTCTCAACCCCCCAATCCATCACGAGCCGGGAACAGTGCGGAGCTGTCGCGTACAAGCGCCAGAATTTGGCATAGTTTGACATTGCAACAGCGTTCAGCACCTGCTGAGCATGCACCACCTCTGGTGTATCCCGGATACCCTGATGCACCAGCCGAGGGATAGCCCGTGACAACGACAAGCCGCGATTCTTCTGCTCTACACATACGTACAACAGCAGCTGGTAGGCGCCAAACTCCGCTCTGCAGCCTGGGAGTCCCTCGTCATAGTACGACTGCAAAGTGCTCACACACTTGCGGAACTCCTGCTGATCAGCATGATTAAGGGATGCGCGAGCAAACAGCTCCTCACACTGCACCGCTGTTGTGGTACGAATGTGCTGCACAGTGAGATCCTGACGAATTGCCTTGAGCTGGCTCCAAATGTACATGAAATCCTTTTCTCCTCCTGCAATCACGGCAGCTATGCGGTTTAGTGCACGAATCAGAACAGGCTCCGGCCTGACTTCTTCGGCTTTGGGTGCCCCGTTCAAGCGCAAGAAAGACTTCTCAAGGTTTTGACATGTGCCAGTGATGATGACATCAGGCATGGGAGCCCACGCAGCGTCCGTGGTTGGCTGGACAAACACTGGACTGGGTGGCTCAAAGGCCTCCCTGCGCCGCTTCTTGTTCTTTTTCTTGGCCTTCTTCACCCAGGCGTACTCCTCCTGTGCTTCTTCCGGCTCAGTGAACGCATGCGTGCGCTTGCTCAACTGCGGGGAAGGCACATGCGGGGAGGACGCCTGAAAACGCATTACACGCGATGCGGCAGAAGGTGACAGTGCGCGACAAACAGGCGGGGACAGCGCGGGAATGGGCTCTCGATCCCAGTCATGAGTGTACATAATGCCCTGTCTCTTTTTGTCCTCTATGATACCTTTCATGAGGTCACGGATTTGTGCTTCGTTTGACTTATCATACTTGGCAAGACCACGGCGGATCCAATCTTTTAATGCTGTACTATCGTCTTCTGCAAACAGCGCACACATTTTAGGCAATGCAAGGGGCCCAGGGCCCGTATGGAGTGCATGCTACTGAGATGACAGCATAGCACCAGATGAGACGAGAACGCACTTACAACAGGTTTTGTAGCTGAAGCTGGAACATGTCCCACAGCGACTGAAGCTGGTTGCTGCAGAGAGGTTGTGTTTAAGCTGAATGAAATTGGTGCAGTGCTGCCTATGCCAGGAGTGCCGGTTGCAGCTGGCGTCTCAGATGCTGCACTTGCTTGAACAGTGGTAGTAGTAGTCGATGCCTGACATGCAGCTGCTGTTGTATATTGTTGACTCGCCGCCACTTGAGAGTGTGCTTGATACTGTGCAGGGTGGTACACATAGTGTTGCTGCCCAGGTGCACTGGACCAGGCTGCTTGATTATATTGGGCATAAGGAGAGTATGCTGTGTGTGACTGCGGAGGGTAAGACTGCTGCAGAGGATACTGGTACAGAGGATGCTGGGCGTATGGATATGCCGCACTCCCACCCACATGTGTACCGGGGTATGACACCTGGGCAGGATACTGGTGCTGTCCTGGGTAGGCATACGCAGCTCCATACGTGCCCCCCTGAACTCCTGCGTACGCCTGTGCTCCTACGTACGCTTGATAAGCGTCCGGTTGGGCCATTCCAGGCGGCGGAGGTTCAAGCGGCAGGGGTGGTTCATCCGGCAAGGGTGGTTGATCCGCCACCTCTGGAGGAGGCGGTGGCGGAACAACAGCAGCACTCATGTTTCAATGTCAAACAGTTCTTCTAATATGCAATGTCAGAACGGAAATGTACTTGTCAGCGGTCGCGAGCTTGCACTCGACGAGCTCACTTATACCTACCAGTAACGTCCATCTTCAGTCCCCCTGCTTCATGAAATGCAGAACAAAAGCGGCTCGATGCTCCGTCGAGCGATCGGGAGCTGCTCGATGACGGAACACCTAACTTGGGCTCCGTGCGCACCGCTGGAGAGAATGGCGCCGGAAGGTATATCGAACCTGAGCAAAGAATACTTCAACCTTCAAAGATTATCTTGGAGCAGTGCACGAATGATGGCAATGCAGAAAATGAAGAATGGTTCGATCGGGGCCAAAAGTTTCTGGAAGTCGTGTTCAGTGGTTCTCTGAAGAGAGGACGACGCATGGAGCGCTTTCTGTCCCAAGCAATACAATGTGAGTGAGGTCTACAGAATTGCGATTCGCGCACGACCAACTTTCAGGTTCAGAAATTTCGCACGTCAGTTCGATATACCGCGATAATTATATAAGTGTGACAACACGGGAGAAATTCTTCCATGGAAGCCTGAAGCCATACTTCAGAACGCTAACCAGTCACTGAAGGTGCATGGCCCTAGGCACTTGGTACAAGTGCATGGCACTTGGTACTAGGTGCATTCCTCTCAGTCGACATCATGACATGGTGTGAAGCGCGCCATCAGGAGTAGAGGCATCAGCACACTGTCACGTTTTCAGCAATCAGGAGCCCAATCATCTACTCAAGCTGTGGGGATGAACCACAGCAGTAAACGTTTCCCTGGAGAGAGGGAGAGAATGAATGGTGCAACGCAGCTTCTTCTGCATGATGCTCGTTGCACAGTCCAGGGCAGCTCCAAGGTCACGCAAGGTGACTGTGAAAAAACTCTACAATCACGCATCCTCGGCATGTACATACAACATTTGTATGTACATGCCACATCTTCATACAACATCCCAGATGGAAGGGTTGTCATTTTTTATGTACTCAGGCTGTACCGGTTATGTACTCAAGCTGCTACCGGGTTGCAATAATGTGATTTTGATTCCTGCAAGATGCGGTGAAGAAGATGAACTGCATCAGCGAAGCAATTTGCAAGGGTGTGTGTACCACGAGGTGTTCTCAGAGAGGAACCAGAAGGTGCACAGATCATGTGACGTATGCATAGAAGTACTTCTGTTCTACCAGATCATTGCGCATCTCACCCTGCATGCCTAGCAACTGAAGCAGCCATGAAGCAGTATGAATCAAGTGAAGCAGCTGTCACACTCCATTTGTCTGAGGATCATGTAGAACTCCGCTGCCGTGTTTGGCCGCGTGGCCACGCGTGGCGGCCTACCCCGTGCCGCCACCTGAGCAGCCGATGTTGCGCCTTTCCCGTCAACCGCAGGCACTTCACGACAGCATTAACATAACAAAAATTGAGGCGGGATACCAATCCTTTCCCTGAAGTGGCCCATTGTCCAGGACCAGGACGCGCAGAGTTCTCGGTGTGTAGCTGGTGCGCCTGTCATGGTGGAGAGCACAGCGTTAGCTCAGAGATATGATCTCCTCCCCACAATGTCCAAGTACTTGGATCCTCAGCTCGTGTTTGCTCTGACAGAGTTTATTCGCAATCGAGATGTCTACGATGGCAGGGACGTACTGGAAGCACAGGTCAAGCTGCTGTGGAGTACCAACATGGTCGAGTTCACTATGGATCTCTACAAAGAGTTGCATGGCACTGACAGCGCCCCTCAAGAGCTGGAAGAGCGCAAGGATACTGTTATCCAGCGAATAGGTCAGCTGCAAGTGAGCGCTCAGAAGCTGATCGATGTCATCTCGAATCAGTCCACCATTCAGAACTTACGGAGCGACAGAACAGTCAATAGTGACTATCTCAAGGTATGGAGATGCTCGCGTGGCATGCAGCCGGATGTACATGTGTTAATTGTGAGATGCTGCCACCTGTTAGCATGCAGCCAGGCCAGATGTCGGGCATTCAGCAGCACTGTCACTGAAGTGCTGGATACATCGATACAATATTACAAGTGTGTGGGTTAAGAGTTCATTTCTGTTTTGCAGGAGCAGTTTGGCATTGGTCCAGAGCAGGTAGACACGCTGTACCAATATGCTAAGTGCATGTACGAGTGTGGTAGCTACAAAGCGGCTGGAGAGCTACTGCATCAATACTGCACGTTCACTCTGGACACGTTGAAGCTTCTTTCAGCTACGTGGGGGAAGCTTGCATCCGAAATCTTGGACTGCAATGTGCGCGCCTCCACCCACACTGTGTCAGACTGCATGCCACACTAGTCCAACGGACTTTATGGTGATCCAGTCAACGCAAGTCCTCAGACTGAGCCTGTCCTTTCACCAAGTTAATGCCTTAGGTCCTTCCAGGTGTATTTTGCTAATGCTAATGCTGATGCTGCCTGTGTCCGGTATGCGGCTACGCTTGAACTGCAATTGATCTGCATTTGGGGATTGGTCCAATCTCAGGACGTGTTATGTGTGGCTTCGCTACTTCTGAAAATCCTGTTTTCTGTGACTGAACTCTCATAGTTTCTCTGCTTGCACATGTGTCAACATAAGGTATATTGCATGGATTTGCCATACAATCTCTTGCAGCCTCTCAAGCATATGCATCTGCTTGTTCGAGTTCTGGCAAGGGACGTCGCTACATTGTAGCAGTTTAAGCAGGGCTGCAGGCTCCTAGATTCACGTGATGCTGTGCGTGTGCAGTACATCGCAGCGACCGAAACGATCGGGAAGCTAAAAGAGGCGATACAGATGCACTTGTATTCGGATGCATTGAGGCAGCTGCAACAGCGCACATGGCTGCTGCACTGGTCCCTGTTCATCTACTGGAACGTGGATGATGGCTGCACCGAGCTTCTGGACCTATTCCTGCAGGACATGTTCACTGTAGCTATGCAGATCAACTCGCCGCATCTCCTCAGGTATGTTCGTGTCTGCTGTTACACTACTACCTCATTGTTTAGTGCATGCTGGTTCAAGCGGATCAAGCTCCCATGAATTAATCAAGCGTTTTCCTACGTGCAAGCCAGTATGTTTCATCGCACACAAACAGCATGTGAGTGCGATTGTAGGGATGCATTCAATCCTGAGCACGTTTCAAAAACACGCAGTTGGACTCTTGGAATCAGTGCTGTGTCCTGGCACTAATTCTATAATGCATCTATCTTTCAGGGTCGTTTGTGTGCCCATGGTGCGTCTTTCAGCAAGACACAGAGTCACCAGTATCCCACAGGTGTTTGTGTGGATCCTTGTTCAAAGATTGATGATGAGACTTACACCCAAGGGGGGTTCAGCACAAGATTCGGTATCAAGCTTTGCCGTACTTGTGATACCGTGGTATCCGGCTTGATGCTGGGACCTCGTTGCAGGGCATGACTGCATGACTGTGCAGGTACGTGGTCGCAGCACTGCTGGTGAGCAAGCCAGAGAGTGCAGAGGACCCGAGGGACAAGTGGCGCTCCCGCTGCAATGCAGTCAAGCGCATCATCAACAGTGAGGAGTATCAGTACTCCGACCCCCTGACGGACTTTGCCAAGGCAGTGTTTATCGATTTCGACTTTGACCGTGCACAGGAGCAGCTGCATGCGTGCCAGGAGATCATAGCAAATGACTACTTCCTGGCAGATATCAGCGAGAAGTTCACGAACCGGGCGCGCATGGCCATCTTTGAGGTTTATTGCCGCATCCACCAGCGCATCAACCTTGATGCTCTTGCTACACAAGTGTGCCCTTGCCCATGATTTGAACTAACTGTTGTACAGAGACGCAGTCGCGGACCCAAAAGGAAGGGAATGCGAAGCAGGTAGGAGCCTAAGCACCACTGACAGTGGGTGCTGGGCTCATATGATCTGCTTTCAGAATGCTCCTTCTGTGGCTGAGGCGCCACTGACAGCTATGCTCTGTATGTTTGGATATAGGGCCTGTCACTGCAAGCATCAGGGCCACACAGCTATCCCTATCTGTACTGAACCAGTTTGTTTGTGCCTAGCATGCCACACAGCCTGTGCTGTGTTGCAGCAAACTCGCACTCCACCCTCTGATTCATGCGAAGCTGAACCTGTGTATGCATACCAGAGCCCGTCAACCCGTCTTTGTACAGGGTTTGTAAATGACCGTAGCACAGGCAAGCTGGCATGGCCGTGCATGGACACCCTGCTCTGCGCACCATGCATGGTGCTGGTCAGGGCACACAACCTTTAGAATCTGGAGTGACGGGACATCACGTGAGTGCAGGTGGGCATGACCAGGACGGAGGCAGAGGGGTGGATTGCGCAGCTGATCCGCACGGCCAGGCTCGATGCACGAATTGATGGATCGCAAGGAATCATCGTGATGGGGCAGCAGTCTGTGGACCCTCTGGACAGGATCATCGAGCGGACAAACAACCTCTCCATGCGAACGTTCAAGATCGCAAACACTATTGTTGATGCAATGAAGCCTGCCGCTGCTGCAACCTCTTGATTTTTGTTTAAGTGGTGATCACATTGATTCTTGTAACGGTGATGCATGTATGTGATGTACCGGCCCATTGTACCGCAGCACTTGGTGCAACTCCTGGTGCTGCTGGCAGTGCATGGCTTGTCTTTGTGGGGAGCCCGGCTCGTTGATGAATGGGACTTGCGAGTCGGTCATGATGGGTGACATTTCCACCGTTTCTCGCCCCCAAAGTACTGAACAGTCACGCAAGAACACAGAAGTATCCGTTCGGCTTACAGTCAGCCTGAACGTATGCTTCTTCGGGCTGTGCATAGCATGTCTTGTTGTCACCCCCAAATTGAACCTCTCGAGGTTCAATTTACTCGAGGCCGCGTGAGTAAATTACATCAACATTGCAGCCGCAGCACAGGGGTGAGTGCGCAGCTCTCGAAGAATCTCTCAACAGCCCCGGAGGGAAAGCCTCATGCGCGTGAAAATTACGACACTGGCGCGGCACTGCAGCAGGAGGCGTGTGTTTACGTCCACACCGACGCGGCTCACGGCACAAGGAGGGCAACGATGTAGAACAGCTCAAACCAAGGCCTGCAGCACCTATGCGAACCCAAGCTACACAATATCAGTCCAGCAAGTCATCATCATCATCTTCCCCAGTATCTAGCTCTTCTACACCAATATAGTGACCGCTAAACAGCACATATCCCAGAATGAGCGCTCCAGCACCCCCAATCCACCACTTGGAGTTGCGCTGCGCCCGCAGCTCCTCAGGTGTCTTGGGCGCATCCTTGTCCTCTACGACGGTCCCTGACGCCGCCGCAGACCAGGCCCCAGCCTCTGAAGTCTCCAGCAAAGTAGGTGCAGCCATCGCGAAATGCTGCTGTGCGACGAGGTCTATGAAATTGCGGAGCGCACGGCTGTGCTGCACCTCATCCTTCAGCACCGGGGCTACAGTGGGTGCCGCAAGAATGTACGTCAGGATTCCGTACACCTTTGCATCTAGAACTGAAGGGGACTTCCCCAGCAGGTACGGCCCTTCGCTTGCCTCGGCAAGGTTGTTTAGAGCCTGGATGACGCTCCTCGCCTTGGTGTAGAGCTGCACATCAGGTGGCTGGGTGTCAGTGCTTGAATACGTGGTAACAGAACATGTTCAAGCTTACTGTGGGCCCTGTGAGACCTTGCATTCGCCCCACTGCAGATACAGATTTTTGCCTCACTATGCGCAGCACATGAGCTGCCCAGGGGTATTGTTATTGGCAACTTTTCAGCCACTGTCAGCCAAATGGATTAACTTCTGTTGTGCTCACCCCCGAAAACAATGAGTTGTACGTAACACCCCCCAAAATGAATGCTTTAAATTATTTCGCTGACATACTTAGTCTTTCCTCATTCCTTAACTATATCCCTGGAGATGCCGTGAGCGGCGTCTGTTGGGGGCTGGCATAAGGCCTCTACTTGCCTCCAGGATTACTGGGAGATTTCGACAATGATACAAGAATCCCGAAGCTTTCAGCTCTGTCCGGGATATACCGAAACGTAGCGAGCGAAGCGAGCGGAAAATACTACCAGGAACCGTAAACAACATAATAGTACCTGTTAACGTCCCGGACAAATATTTTTTTGTGGAGTGGTGTCCGGGATTGCCCGGACCCAAAAAATGAGGTAGAGGCCTGGCTGGCATGCCTGCCTCCCGCCCCCAAATGGCAAACAACCAGGTAAGTTGAATGGTCATGACGTTGGGCTGAAGGACCTCACCGCATTCACGTCCACACCCTTGTACTGGCGACGCACAGACATCGCTTGGGTGTATGGGATGATGTAGTTGAGAGGCCACGGCAGTGTCTTGCCAAAGCGTTCCTGCAAACACAGCACCATGGCACATAGCTTGGATAGTACAGTACTCTGAGTCAGCAGAATTATCATCTGGTTATTCTCTTTGGGTACTTGTGCTCCCATTTCTTGTTTCGCTCATACTGAGGATTCCTTTCATGATAAAGAAGGTGGTGTCAGCTCCTGCTGCACATCTGGCAGCAAGAACGCATATCATTCTTCACGCTTTACTTCATTTGCAACAAGTTTTGGAAGGTTGGCAGCAGAAGGGAAAGCTGAAGCACACCGGGAGCTGGGCCAGACTGCTCCACTCACACCATGTCGAGTAGCGAACAGCCGTGCTCAGATGCGAGTCCAGTAAACATGTAAACGCTTGACTTTCTGCGGCGACATGCCCTGGAAGCTCGCTGTCTAGGCCTCGAGATCTAGACAGGAACTCTATGACAGATGAGGCTGCTGCAAGGTCATCATATCTGTCGCTACTCTGACCTGCTATGCCATCCGGTGTCTCCACTGCAGGTAGACATCCTGCAACATGTTTCACCCTTGGAGGGGGGGTTTTTTGTACTTCTGTGTGTAGTGGCAGTATCAGAACCCCAGGTGCACAGAACATGGAAGCAGAATTACCAGTTGGTGATGGCCCTGTTGTGTGCATGTCCGCTGTGGCGAAGTTTGCTCCAGATAGCCTCAAGTACGCCTGCATCAGAGTGGTGTCAGCAAACAAGTGCACTTCCGCATGATACAGACAGTATCAGGCTGAGTGAGCCCACCTCGACCTGAATGCAGCCGGGAGAAACCGACGAAATGCCCCATGCAGGGGGGAATTTCATAAGCAGGACAGTACACGTCTCAGGGACGCTCATGGTCGCGCTGATATCAGTCGAATCAGAGAAGAGCAGGTGGCAGCCGCAACGGGGGTGCGATCGAGAGCCGAAACATCTCAACAGCAAGGTGGCTGTTTCCTAACATGTTATAACTTCCATCCCGAACAGAAGCTTGCATTCCGACTGCTGGACGGTATGGTGTCCCACTGACTGAAGCCCCATCGCCACAGACCTGTACAAGTGTGCACAACCGTGTACTTGCGGCGTCCTCCGCGCTGCTACAAAGTTGACCTGAAATCACAAAGCTGTGAAAGAGTATTGAAAAATGATCTTAATCCACTGCAGTGCGATCAACGTGCTGTAGTGACATCAACAAATGAGTCAATTCTTAGTATCGCAACATCTCACTAATCGACGTTGCACCACTAGTACCGTCGATGCATGAGTGTCAGCCAAACTAGAACATATGTGAACATGTGTTGGGGGCTGGGTTTACCACCGTTATCACCAGACCTCTGTTGTCTGGGTGTCCGTTGGACAACAGTCCATTGGACAACATCACGCTTCCTTGGAAGCGAATACAGTCACGTCCGTTGCACCTTTCCCCATGCACCTTGCACCTATGGTGGAGTATTCCTTTGTTATGCCCTTCTTCTCAGTCCTCCTGAAGCCGTGTCCTCTCCATCATATCATCAAAACCAACTGGCTGGGACCGCGCTCGCCCTCTGATAGCCCGGGTGCGCGCCCGGCCTCCACAGTGCCCCTTCTCGTGCTTTCCCCAACCTCTTCCGCAGGTCCATCCTTATGGTGTATGATGGTTCCCCTCTGAGAAAGCACTAAGCAGGCATTTCTGTTTCAGTCATGTGCCGCAAGGCCGAAGCTCAGAGCGAACGCGGTGTGGTACCTTAAAAGGGCTACTCTCTCTCAGTCAAAAAGCCATCGCACTGGCCTCTTGCGGACAATGTGCATCCATTTTCTTGTCAGTGGTCCAGGTGCCCTGCGACATGTGTCATAAATGCCGTGCTGCACTGCCTTATCGCTTCCAACATAGCTAAACTCTCCAAGCAAGCATATAATCTGGCTGCTCAGGGTTCTTGACAGCGCGCTGCGTTAGCCGCATGCGGTGTGCTCTCAGTCCATGGCAGGTATGTGTGCAATCCCACCAATTCTCAAGCCCCCCTGGTGGCCGCAGCCATCAATAATGGATGCGTTGCAGCCCTCCCACATAGACGCTCAGTGCCTCTTGTGCGGCTGTCTGGGTTGGCGCCGCTGCCACACCAACGTGTCACTGCCGTTTGCCACCACTCCCCCTTGGATTCATCTTTGTTTGCATGAGCGAGGGGCGTTCTTGGGTTCTGTGGCCACCGTATGGCCCTGTCTCTGCATGCACTGCTCGTGCCCCCTAGGTGCGCATCCCTATATACAGCTAGATCACGCCGAAAGGGTTTTGAAGAGGTCTTTGTTACCGCGCATGCATCACTGCCGCGTACATTCAGTAAAATGTTATGATGCAGTTTGCCGTCCTTGTTGGTGATCTAGTTTTTGGCACGATTAGCTTCATGCAGACAAGGTGTTCATGCCGGCATGCATACGGCGTCTTTATGGTGTGGCACTAAACGACTGAACTCCGTGATGCGTGCATTCCCAACTTTCTCGCAGCTCTCCCTCTGGCAACAGGCCCTCACCACACCTCTCTTGTCTGGGTGTTGTGGTAGGAGGCTTGAGATGCCGGCTGGGCGCTTATTACCGCGGTGTCTCGCTTCGCGATGCATGGTGCACCTGTCATTCAGCACTCGAATACAGCAGGTGGTGTTGAAGAGGTTCTGGCCACCACGCCCCATCCCTGCACTGGCTCTGGGCAATGCTTATTGGTAGCATGGGCTTGGTTGAGATGATTCGTAAGGCCAAAAGATTCTGGTCTCGTTGCTCCGAAACGAATCCGAACAGGTTGGTGCCTCTGTCATGAGTCAGCGTTTGAAATCCTGCGATACACCGGGATGCGTCTTGGGGTCAAATGTTGGTGACATCAGAGTGTCCCTCGTCGCTCCCAGCATGCTGCTTGATGCACCCCAAGCAAACAATAATACAAAACAGGGAGAGTACTCGCTATTCTGTTGAAGGAGCAGCTTAATTCTCTACTGTATACGAATAGTCGCATCATTGCTCATGTAGGCCGACCTCGACCACTTCTCTGAACTCAGGTGGCCGGTACCGGACGGAAGAATTTTGTCCACTTCGCAGCAGCCGTACGTTGTTTGAGAAGTGCCTGCACCTTAATTACAAGGCACCAGCTCAGTGGGACTATTATCACTGTCCTTCAGCACTGCAGCCAGCACTCGTCCACTGCGTGCACCTCGCCTTCCGTTTTGTCCGCCTTCCCCCTTCGCGCTCACCCTTGTCCTCCCAACGTCTCGTATACGCTCGGCTCTGAGCTATCTGCAGAAGAAAATGGCAACGACTGGTTATGTTCATCCCCTGCATATGCCCATTGGTGCCAAGTGTCCCGATGTCTGCAACGCAATTATAGAGATCCCAGAGGGCAGCAAAGTCAAATACGAGATAGACAAGGACACAGGTACGAGCTCTGAGCAGATCTATGAAGAGTCTCAGCTGTGTGTACGTTCCACAGCGTTTGGTGTTGTTCTGATATGACGTTCGACCCATGCCTGCAGGAATGCTCTTTGTAGACCGCGTTCTCTACTCCAGTACCTATTATCCCCACAACTATGGATTCATTCCTCAAACGCTATGTGACGACGGTGATGCGCTGGTACGTTTTTCGTCCCGCAACTGCCTGCTGTTCCTGGCATTCATGTCGAACTTGCTGTATTTGGAAGACGCCAGATGTTGCTGCGGGGTAGCAGGCGGAAAAAGCGGTTTTACCAAACTGTGTTTCGACCGAGTCATAATATGCCGCCAAGTTTCTGCAGTGCTCGGCTGGGAGTTCTGCACCTACTCCTGAAAGACGTTCCAGTTTGAATGTAGCCACGTTTTCATAATTCGTGTGACTGCTCACCTGTTCCTGAACCTCGGATGCCTGCGGCATCCACAAACGACACTGTGTCACATTCACGACCACGCGGAGTTGTGACCATGACTCGCGCTATACGATAAAAGACAACTATTGCTATTATTTTTCTGTGTTGCGTTTGTTGAGTTCACGATGTGTGGCTCTTCCAACCGTGCCACCTTGGTCACATGGCTTGAGACTCCGTGTTCCACAGTGGGTGGACGTCTCGCAGCTGTTTGAACGGCTTCTCATCCATACTTGAAGTTGTAACACACGTGACTGTGGGTGCGCGCTCGCGAGCACGGAAACTTGAACTGAAGTATCAGCTGCAGATGGTACTATGCGCACGTATCTTCATTGTGACTTGTCGATACGCATGCCTAGAATCTCACAGGTATATGTTTCGGGCATGAAATTCTCAGGATCACTTGGGTCGGTGATCATATACAGTTGCTGTCAGGTGCCCACGACGTCCCTCCAACAAATTCCGCGAATGTAATTTCACTCGCGTGCTCGACTGCTATTGGGTCAGCAACTTCCAGGTTGACTGAGATTGTTGTGTGCCATCCATCCCAGGGGTACTTGTACAAACGTATACCGTGCAATGTTCACCAGCATCATGTAATCCAACCCTAGGTTACTATGCGAACTGCTTCTCACGGTACTGAATCATTGCAGGACGTTCTGGTGCTGATGCAAGCACCTGTGCAACCACTGTCATTGTGCCGAGCCAAGACCATTGGTGCCTTGCGCATGGTAGATGCTGGGGAACAGGACGACAAGATCATAGCTGTGTGCGCCGACGACCCAGCATACAAACACTACAACGACATCAGTGAACTACCAGCTCACCGCTGGAAGGAGATCCGTAGCTTCTTCTTGACCTACAAACGTGGGCAACTGGAGGAGAAGTATGGCAAGCATGTTGAGATCACTGTTAGAGAGGGGGCGGTACATGGTGTGTGTGACCCCTTCAAAGACCAGCCACTGTCCCCCACCAAGGGAGTCACAGTGGATGAGGACATGATCAACGCGGAGGAGGCCAAGCGCATCATTGTTGATGCTCAGCGAATGTATGCGGAGGACTTGGAAGCAAAGAAGGTACAACAGTAGATGTTCGCAGAACAGTAGAGCATGCATGACTTGACGATATAGAATTTGTTTGATGGACCCTGTGAAGGAGCTGTCAGGATAGCATGGTGTTGGTTGGATGCATGAAGGATGCCTGCACCTTTTGGGTCATGTTCGCGATCGATGATCTGGGCCTCCGTGTCAAATAATCTCTTGCTACTGTTCTCCTGTGCTTCGGGAGGTTAACGAGCGAACAGTGTGATGCCCAACAGCACAGCAGTTGTCGCGGATTACATGTAATTCCACCATTCATATCATTGATAGTGATCACACAGAATTTCAGTGTTAGTGAAGTGGCAGTTTAACTTCCACTTACTGAAATGCAGTGTGTAATACAGCGGCGGTGGTGCAGCCCTCTATCATTCCATTTGTGCGAACACTGAATTTTCATTCGAGACGACTTGACACTTCGTACTTGTGTTTCTCATTGAGAAGCATCCCTCGTCCCCCCACCGGAACCCTGTTTCCGTCCACCAGCGCCCCGTGCCCCTCTCCTGGATCTGTGTGGTGACGCTCATCAGCTGGCGCTCGGGTGTCCTGCTCCACCACCAGGGGTTGCGCCGGGCGGGGCCTACCAGAAACCCTATGCTGGTTTCGACTTGCGGCTGTGTCGCCCTCGGCGGTGGGCTTTCTCTTTTGTGGTGCTGGTGTTGCTTACTGGTGTGTCTAGGTCGAGTGTTACTATGGTTGCTCTGGCTAGGTCTCTGTTGTTTCTTGGTGTCGCCTCTTCTTGCGGCGCAGCTCTACTGCCATGATGCCCTGCCACCCCCCCCCCCCCCTTTGCTGCTCTTTCGCGTCTCCCCCTTGCCGGCACCGTCTCCGCCATCTCTTGCTCTGACGTCGGCCTCACCCCGGCCCCCGCCGGCTTTCCCCTCTCCCCCACCCGTGCTGGCCCCCTTGCGTTGCATCACACTGCCTCCGCATCCCACAGCCCTCACCCTCGCCCGCTCAACGTCGCCTCCTCCCTCTGGTGGGGTCCACCTTATGTCTTTGTGCTTGCTGTGCGTTTGGTGGTTGCCTTCTTGCAGATGCTCCTGGGTCTGTGTGGTCTGTGTGCGTGTGTACTGCGCCACTATCGATGTGACCTGCACACAGAGTGCATAAGGTCAGGAGAATCCGAGACAAGCCGAAAACACCGTGCTGTAGCACCCAACCGGCAACAGCACACATTAAGCGGCGATGCACTCTGGTGAAGCACTCTGAGTGCGTAGATCATTGACAGTGGCGCGACGACCACACACAAAGAGTGTGTTCGCCATGCCGAGATGTAATCTTCACACAAAGAGTGCGTAGATCAACAAACGTCTGCAGCATGGCAACAGTGCAGAGAAGCAAGGATGTGAGTTTCAATGTAGATAACCCAAGCAGAAAACACGCAGCACCCACCAGGAAGCAAAGAACATGACAAGCCAGAATGCACCAAGCAAGCAACCAGCGCCACCGAGACAGCGCCAAACACCTATGCACAAGCAGCACACGTCAGTACCACACAGGGAAAGCACAAAAGGGCAGCGAAGAACAGTCGGCCCGACACCGCGGGGCAAGACACCACCAAGGGCGAGTCCCTTACGGCTTTGCCGGGGGGGGACGGGCGGGGAACCGGGGCAAGGGGACGGCCGAGGAGCAGGAGGAGGGGAACCTGACGCGAGAGCATCGGGGGCAGCAACTTGGACCCATGGGGGCGCCAGATGGGGAGAGACGGGGGGCCGCCGGCGGGTGCTGGGCACAGGGGCGGCCGATGAGGGACGGGGAGCGCGGATATCAAGTTGGCAGGGGGGGATGGGCGGGGCACAAGACGCGTGGGAGAGAATCTCCCAGTGGAGACCGGAGAGGAGATGCACCTGCGGGAGGGGGTGATCCGCGGCGCAGGAGGGTGGATGCGGGGTATTAGTGGCTGCAGGTGGCTACAGCATCTGCAATGGGAACCGGTAGCAGGATCTTGCTGAAAACCCAGGCATACAAGGCACTGGTGTACATGTAAACGATGTCATGCTTGCTGCGGTAGTTACAAGTTCGCGGAGGTTATGGTTGACGAAGGTGTGGTTTAACATCTACCTCAGCAGAGGAAGCAGCGAGCTGGTGGGGAGGCTCGCACAGACGAGGAACACCTCGTGGCTGATGGGCATGATGTTGACGCGCGACGTCACGGGGGCGGATGGGGTGGAACGAAAGTGTGTGTACTTCTGCGAGAAGCCACAGGCAGGCCACCTGCCAATGCTACGTAAGCAGGCTCTTGCTTGTCCCCAGCATGTGTACTTTGTCCGGCTCCTGCACCTCGGCTGGAGAACCACAGTCAGCGACTACAGCGTTGCTATACAGTACGCCAAGGGCGCACGCATGCACTTGGTGCACTGCCATGAGCTTGTGAGACGGGTAAGACAAGGCTCAGGCTCGCAAGAAACGAGAAACACACAGAATTTTGGCGCGATGACAGCCAAATGTTGCCTCGTACCCTACACGGGGAGCTGCGACAGCTGACCGTCGACAGCTGACCGTCGTTTAGCAAAGCGCAGGGCCGGGCCCTGTTGCATGGTTGCATGTGTCGTACACTTATCCTACTCACTCAGGCAAAGCTATCTTGAACAATAATAAAAGCGCTACGACGCATGGACGCGCTAAGCAAGCAGTTCAGCATGGGCAGCCCTCCAGTGCTGACACGCCGAGAGCTGCCTGCTTGATGCATGCACGCATGCGACTCAGGTGCCACCATCCATGGGCCCCCTTGTGACTTCGCGGCTGTAGTGGTCCCTCACAAGGCCCAGCTGCTCATCTTCGTTGGGGTCGCGCTTCGTCGCATCAGTCTTCAGGATGTCCTCGTGCAGCACCCGCTGAACACACCACAAGCTTGTGAGCCGCGCCCCTGGCGATGTAAACACACACACACACGCACGCACGCACACACACACACACACACACACACACACACACACACACACACACACACACACACACACACACACACAC
>JAUMHD010030811.1:8998-24039 GCA_032359135.1 Ulvella scutata | reverse complement strand
GCGGAGGAGGTGGGGGAGAGGGCGGCGCAGGACTTTGGGGTGTGTGCGGAGCTGCTGGCCCACTCCCCCTTTCTCACCGGCGCCTCGCCTACCGCCGCCGACTGCTTCCTGTTCGCACTCCTCGACCTGGTGCGCCCCCTTGCAATTCCCCCTTCGTGCAGTGCATGTGTTGCCAGGCAACCCGCGTACGCATGTGCTGCATGCATGTGAAGAGAGTGTTGGAGATGCCTGCTGTGCTGTGGCTGCTGTGTGTGATCCGAGGCAGAGTGCGCGGTTGGGGGGTGCCAGGTGAGGGGGGGTGCGGTGCAGGTGGACGGCTCGCTGCAGGGCGCGCCGCAGCACGGCAGGGTGTGGGCACATGTGGCGCGGTGGCCCAGCCTGGTCGCCTTCTACGAGCGCATGAAGGAGCAGCTCTTCCCCTCAGGGCCCGACATGAACCACTGGCAGGCGCCCTTTCAATCCTAGTGAACGTGTTTCCATGTTGCAACAGTCCAAGAGCACCGCTGCTGTGTACTTTTGCAGTGTGGCTACAGGGGGCCTCTGGAGGTTGCCAAAGCTATTTGTAGTCCTTGTTGTATATACACGTTATCTTCCTCCGTCCAGGTAGTGCTGTACGGTCTGACACAGATACTAAAAGTTTCGTTCAGAAGGCAACCTGCACTACTTGTGTTCGTGCAGGCGGCAGGGTGCCGCAGCCTGCCCTGCAGTAGGCCTCCCGTGTCCCAGGCTGACATCACATGCACTGATCGATCATGATCTCCACTGAGGCTTCACACATGGAGCACTCCAGAGTGTAGTGAACCAGGGAAAAACAGGAAAGGGCCTCCAAGCTTTCAGTTTTATGTAAGGTTGGAGCAGTGTGCCATGGCATCATTGTGTTTCGGACGACAACTTGTGGGTTGTAAGCATTATAACAATGTGGCGAAGGTATAACACTGACAGGCACAAGAGAGAACACATCGACATCGACTGGAGTGTAGAGCTCAAGGGCGTGCACCGTGTAACGGGGCAGCAGAATCTGTGCGGGCGGTAAGCTTGGCATGACACCTCAAGCTTGAGAAACTCACAACGACGCTTCACGAATGCGGGGCGTCGTAACACGAACCACCTACAGCAGGCTACAGTCAACACCGTAGGCGTCGTACCACGAACCACAGCCACCAATTGGACAACGCACTAACCTCTCCGCCGAGGGAGAAGAAACGGTTACCTTTTCAGCAGCTGAGCAGCTGCCGGTGGCACCCACAGATGCATCCGCCAGGCAGCATCATGGCCACGGCGAAAGGCAAGCGTCACTACAGCAGCAAGACGTGCAGGAATCACACTGGTAGAATTAAACGGACAGATGTGCGCGAGCTAGCGCGCACCTTTCACATACCAACGTTCCAACCATGCAGCTCCGCCGCACCGCCAGAGCAGCAGACACCACACATCAACGAACTCACCACCTCCGCCACCATCGTTCACCAATCACAGCTCCAGTCAAACACACAACACTGCAGCCACGACCATACTCCACCGCGCGCATGACACAGAGAGCACCGCGTTAGGGACCGCCCCGCTTTAAAGTCACGACGCTTAGAACGCAGGGGGCACGAGCACATCCAGACATCTATCAACACCACCACCACCTGAAAACAAGCATCAGCGCATAAATGTACATTCAATGATAATCTTATTCGGGTCCAGCATCAGCTGCTGCGGACGTCCAGGGTCCTGGCATTGCGGCAGCACATGGCGCAACGCCCACAGTCTGCGTGGAGGGTGTGTGCCATGCCAGCGGCCACCGCACCCCCCATGCATGCGCGCCAGCGACACGCTTCATCGGCGGCACTGTCCCTGGCCGCCTCTCATCTACACGCTGGGCTGAATCTCCGCTGCTATCTGCAGCAGCACACAGCAGTCACCCCCCGCTCCACATCATGTCGACGCCCGGCAACTCGGGTCGACAGCATTCTTTTTTTTGCGTTTGTTTCATTGTGCCGCTGCAGGGCAGCAGCGAGCAGGACATGCTGCAGGGTAGGTCGGAACATCCGGCCGCTCAGGCACGCGCCTTGAATGCAGGGCAGGGCACAAAGAATACACGAGTGTTGGGGAGGCAGGGGACACACGTGATACACGCAAGCCGGCACATGCACTGGTGGTTCGTGTGGCATACAGTGGTTCGTGTGTCACACAGTGGTTCGTGTGTCACACAGTGGACAAAGCAAACAGACTCGATGGTAGACGCAGGCGACACCCAGGGGAGACAGAACAACACGCACCGCCTCGGCAGAGGAGCCAGTGGCGTCTCCTTGAGCGTTGCCGCTGCTGCTGTCGTACACATTGCACGCGCTCTGCTCCGTAAAGTCCGCCTTGGTGGCCGCCCTCACCTTCACGGAGGCCTCCTCAGTCATGCAGCCGCCCGTGATCAGAGCGTACGCGGACGCGCGCGCAAACACATCCGCATATGCCTCAGCAAAGCAGTTCGAGAAGGCCTGCGCTGAGGCTGCCTGTGTGCCGCGGACACACGCCACAACCTGCGCGCGCGCAAACACTTCCGCCGAGAGCTCCACAAACGTCGAAGCGAGGTTCTCCGCCGCGGCGCTTACTTCCGACTCGCCCCCTGTGCACGTACCGCAGCTGCCCATGGCGTCTGCGACCGCGCGCGCATGCGCCTCGGCCCCTGTAGCCGCCCACGCGCTCGCGGCGGACTCCGCTTTCGCGCATCCGAAGGCCCTGCCGGAGGAGGTGCACTCCGCAGAGGCGTCCGCGACGGCGGTGGCGACGGCGAGCGCGCTGCCGGTCAGGTACTTGTCCTTGAGCTCGTCCAGCGCTCCTACATAGTCTGGCGTGCAAGCGACGGTAAACGCGTTTGCGACTGCGGACACGTGCGCGCTGACTGATGACTCGTAGCCCTGTGCGGAGGATGAGGAGGTGCAGGTGGAGGTGCTGGAGACCGTGTACGTGTTGGAGGTCGCAAAGTCCCCCTCATCGCCCTCGTCTCCTTCGTTGCCGTCTGTGTCGTACGTGCCTGCACAAGTTCCTCGCCTGTTTTAGTTGACCTCAAGGTACGGGGACGAATTCAGGGCGTACTCTGCCACCTCCTGGAGGTTTTCGTAGGACAAGGGCTTGTACTGAAGCCAGAGGTTTGGCAGCATTCGGCCACCAGGTCACCGGGCCTCCCACTGCCTGGCCATTGGATGAAATATACAGTGTAGCATGCATGCATGATGAACATTGTGGCATCATGTATTTACTGGCACGTACACATCACAGCAGCATGCATGGTACATTAGCCACACAGCGCAGTAGATGACGCAGTAGATGACGCTGAGGCCCAGCAGGCTCGCACAGGCCCCCTGTGCGCGCACACAGCGAGGGGGGTTGTGGCGGCCCGGCTGCCCCATTGCAGGCATCCCCCCTCTCCCCCCCCCCCCCTACCGGCTCGGCAGCGGATGTACCTGCAGTGGAGGGTCTGTGCCCAGAAGAAGGAGGGCGCACTGTGAAGTACGAAGACGCCCTCGTCCCCTTCGTTGCCCTCATCGCCTTCCTCGCCCTCATCTCCTTCGTCCCCCTCGTTGCCCTCATCGCCTTCGTTGCCCTCGTCACCGCCGTCGAAGTACGAATCCGAGTGTGAGTAGTAGGGCGGGCTGTACCACCAGAAGCGCAGCCCTCGCGCCGCGCCCCCAGCCCCCTCCAGCACCTCCTGGCCTGCCGCAGACTCAACTCGGAGTGCACCCGAGGAGGGCGCAAGCAGCAAGCTTGCAAAGGTGAGTGCTGCAGCCGATTGCATGCCGAACTGCACAGCGGCTCCTGGGTCAGCACAGCCTCGCAAAGCGACACTACAAAAAAACACTACAGTAGAGTTGCATGTTAGAGCCACCCAGATTTGCATTGTTGAAAATTATGTAAAATAAGAAACACTTAATATGGGTAAAAATATGTAAACGAATGTAGGTAACTCCGCTTCGGTTACAGAGAGGGCAACCACGGGGATGCATCTGTGATGCTGCGAGCTGTGGTGGTTGGCCAGTGGCTTTCAGAGCGTCTGTATTGGCGGAGCTGCTTACAAACCGGAAAGGCAGTGAATAGGCATGAACCAAAATAGCTGAAAGCAACTAACAAGATAGTTTGCATTGGAATCACAATGACAATGACATATCATTGCCAATGGTGCCGCCCCCAACATATTGGGGCATGCAATTGACACATAAATGTACATGGTACCATCCTAAACATGTTGGGGTGCCACCATCAGCGCGGGGCTGTGCTGGCCCACCATGTTCCAACATGATGTCGATGTGACACCACAGTGGTAAGGCTATATATATATACTGCTTGAGTTACCCTTCATCCGCACAGCGAGCAGTTAAATCAACTGTAGAAATGCGTAACACGTTCTGAGCGCTGATACTCCGCGAGAGCAGCATGCGAGGGCCCTGTGAGCACTGTGTTGTGAACCTGTATGTATGTGTAGCTGGAATGCGTTGGCAAATGCTGTGCACAGGCGCCCGCACGCTGCGTGCCTTAAGGTGCTGACGACACAACCTTCGGCAGGACCAATGCAATAGAGCGCTGCCATACATGAACAGAGTGCGCTGCATCGTGCACTTTTATGAGTTGAGGCATGCATTGCTGCTGAATGCGAGGTGGCAGCTGCTCCACTAATGCGCCGCAAGTTTGAGACACCACAAACGAAGTGTGCACAACACCTCGAGAGACAAAAAGCTGTCTCTCGAGGTGCAATGCGCAAAATGGAAACTACAGTGCCGCTATAGAACATGCCACATCTGTTGTTCAGGAGCAGACGAGAAGCCATGAGAATCTGCCAGGAGAAGCTGCGTCAGCAGGTCTTCATTCGCTAATCCACTAATAGTGTTCAAACGCACGCACCGCAGCGAGAAGTCATGCGATCATCACCTCTACAGGGCAACATGAGCTACACTGTTCAGTTTATGTGAGCATGGAGGTCGGAAACGGGAAACTGGTTGCAAGATTTGGTGAGTGGCAGGCTTTGGGCACTACCTCGCCATTGCCCTACGCCCAGCTGCCGTAAAACCGAGACGTACGCCTCAAAATAATTAAAGACGCTACGAAGAATCTCACCTGTACTAGCCGGGCCGGAACCGTCGTTGACGAAACGCTGCTTCGCTGTTCTCTATGACCACCGACACTGAATAGAGCTCGGTTTCTGATCCCTTGATATTCGGTAATCACTACGGCCCAAGTGGAATCCACAGTCCTTAAGAGAATCTTTGGCCTGCAGAGCGTTCGCAAAGTTGCATGAACCATGCAAAGCAACATGAACGCCTCTGGATGCCTGACCGAATGTTCGCGGAGGATCCGTAATGCCACCTGTAAATAGAATCTGCACCTGATACGACCGGTATGAGCGCACTATGATACACCACGTTGACAACAAGTGTGAGGTTGGGCTACGAAACAATGAAATAGTCCCCTGGTTTTGCGAGATGATGCTGACCTAGATGGCCTTGAGATTGGTTGACCACCCAACGCCACCCGCCGTGGACGAACCGGAGATCTATGTCCAGCTCTCAGGCGCTCTGAAACTCCTCTGCGCTGCAATTAGCCTCGCACAGATGAATTTCGGCGACGTATGGGCTGATGGACGTATCGCAGGTCTGTCCATGGTGTGTCGGTGGCGGTATCGGAAAGCGTTCAAGACACAACCACGTTCCGGATCCGAGCCTATCCAAAGGCACCCTTAGGATAGGCTGACGTGTACTAGGTGTGACGATAAATCTTGAGTTCTAGACAGAGAACTCAAGATCGCTCAACCTAGTCGTTATATCCATAGGATGCAGGGGAGTAATATTAATCTATCGTAGTTTCTTTTCATCTGTGTTGTGCGGGTGTGATGGGTCGTTGCTGGCGAGGAAGCGTACATACGACAGTACACATGTTCATGGTACGTAAACATTGGGTAAGAGTGCGATGCACAGATCGCGGCGGCGGCCATCACGTTGCGAGGGGAGGGGGACACGAGAGGCAGCTCGGCGTTATGGTCTCTCTGTTAGCGCAGGCCTGCGCGCACGTCATGTAATCCCTGATCCTATCGACCTGTCAAAGAGGCGGCCACCTCCCCTAGTAGTGAGTGGGCCCCATGGGGGTTGCAACTTGAAGGCTAGTACCCCTATCATAGCCTGGTCTGCTGTGACTCGATGCCGCCTCTCCACATGGATGTTGACAGCAGGGGGGGGGGGGGGGGGATTTGGCCCGCTTCCAGAGTAGAGAGGCGGAAAGCCTCGCGCAACGTTCAGTGTGCGCCCCTTCAACAGGCAGGAGGCCCCGGTGACACATAGGCATGCAAGAAACGGGGTTCTGGACTGGCACTGGCAGCCCACCTGCAGGGCTTTGCGAGAGGCCGCACAATCACTGACAAATTACAAACAGCTGCAGCTGCACACACGCGGATACTATAACCTGGATTCCTTTCTCCAGCATCACATCCAAACATGAAAAAGCTTCGCCGCAGGGCCACGCACTCACCCACTACACAGCACCAACCCAAGCTCCACATGCACACACACTGAGAGGCATCCCAGGGACCTCCAGATGCTGCAGGCCGCGCTGCATGCCGTGGCATGGGGAGTGCAACCAGTCATGCATGCAGGCATGCGCGTGGCATGGCGTGCATGCAACCGACCGTGACCACTGCCGCTTTCGCTCATCAGTCTCAGGGGCAGCCACACACATGCAGGCGCTCAGTGGGAGTCACGTGCAAAAGCGTATGTACAAGTCTACGACCTACAATTGCCTCCCTCGTTATGGAAGGGACCAGTTCCCCTTGCCAACAGGGGCCAGGCTCGTGAAACCAACGATGGATGTGCGCAGTCACCTGCAGGCGCAGAGCGAAAGGCGCTCCGGAGCAAGAGCGCAGGCAGAACGGCAAAAGAATGGGCCCACTTGTTGATTCCCCCAGTGTACGATTTGCAGCGCGCGTCGTGCACTGGGGCTTTGAATTTGAAATTTCAGGTACACGGTCTGCAGGGCGCCCGAGAACGGGCACTCTGGCCGGTGTGGTGTGGTGCGGAGCAGCGCCGCCGACAGCACAGCTGCGAGGGGGGGCCGGAGTGCGGCGGTCAGTTCACAGAGCGGGAGACGGAGGACGCCGCGCGCACGTCCGCAGAAGTGGTGTCTGCAGGGGTGGCATCCTGCACGCAGTTGACGCGGATGTAGCTGGAGGAGAGCTGCGTGCGTTTGTCTACGCGGCGGTTGGTGTAGACGTCCAGCACGTGTGACGCGTGTGGAAGGCTCATGATGACCTGCTCGATGCGTTGGTGCTGCAGGTCCGTCATGGAGATGGTGAGGTGCACCAGGTCCCCCTCCTCTGCGCCGTGTGTGTCAGGCTTCACCTGCATCAACCGCGCGCACAGTGGGAACTGTACTGCTGCTGTGAAGTTAACAGCGGGAGCTGTGCCGATAGCCAACAGCTTCAAGCTGCGAAGCAGCCAGCAGTATGGCAATGGCAACGGGATCAGTATCGGCATTGGCAACGCAACAAAACCAAGATCTGGAAATCGCAACCGCAGCACACACTTTTTGCCTCAAGCATTGTGCTAGATGTCTAGTCAACGACAGCAGACCACCCCGCAGTGTGCAGAGCCCAATGTGGTGGGCTGTGGCGACAGGGAGGCAACAGGGAGGCGGCAGGCGTACCTTGCAGGACAGCACCAGGCAGCCGGGCTGGTTCATGGAGAACCTGCAGATGAAGGTGCCGACAGGCTGCTGGGCGAGCGCTGTGATCGCGCGGCGGCGGTCCATGTCAAAGCCGCTCACAATGCACGGCTCCTGGCGGTTCCAGAGGCCAGAGATGGAGCGCAGCATGGACAGCGCAGCGCGGAACTGCCGCTGGAACTCGGTGAACTGCTGCGTGGCGACGCGTGCGTGCACGTCCAGGCCTGCGAGGACGGGGAAGCCCGCCATGGACAGCAGCGCCTGGTAGTCTTGCCGCGTGAGCTGTCGCTGCAGGCCGGTGCTGGCGTACTCCTCGATGGTCCAGTTGTAAGCGTCCAGTTGGGTGATACCTGCGGCGTCCTCGGCGGCGGCCAGACAGGTGGGGGGGGCGGCGGCGAGGCCGGCCGTCTGGGCTTGGTTGATCCACTGGTTTGCAAAGTTGGTGCCTGCGGATGGTGCGGCGGCTGCCCCAAGGTCCTCGAGCTGGTTGAGGCCTGCATGCATGCTCAGGGGTGTCTGTTGTGAGGGTGCGGGGCTGTGCTGGGTGGAAGCAAAGGGTGTGTGTGCGCTGCGTAGGGGCACGCGTATTTGCATGTGAATTTCTTGTTCTGTGGTTTAGAAAGTACCGGGGGGGGGGGGGGGGTGAGAGCTGATGCTGTCATGGTCACACGATGGAAGCGCCACATGCAGGTAAACATGTGGAGAGTGCAGATGGCCCCTCAGGCCAACATGTGGCGCGGTTCGTAGCACTCATCCACATGCCACGCAGGACGCTACAGCCCCCTTCTCATCGCGACACCATCAAGAGAGAAAAGAGCGCTCTTATGCTGGGTCGCACCGCGTTCAACAGAATGTACACAGCTCTGTGCACCTGTGGCCACTACAATAAAAGACAGGATTTATTGTATCAGTAGCAGCACTACTACTTCAGCGGCACAGGGGAAGGGGGGGGTGTGAGGGGGGCACCTGCGCGTGAGGCGTCGGTGGCGGGGCGCATGTTGCGGCCATTCAGCAGCGCGGCGGGGTCCATGGACAGCTGGTCCAGCTGTGTGGGTGGAGCGTCGTTGTTGATGTCATGCATGGTGACTCCGGCGCCTCCTGCAGCCGCCGCAGCGGCCACGGACGCCGCCGCTGCGTGTGCACCTGCACCACATCCAGAACACTCGAATTTCAGAGTTCAACAAAGAGGTGTGTGTGAACCTGTGAACTGAGGGAGCAGCGGTGGCGGCGCACCTGCGTCGCCGAGCGGGTAGCCACGCTTGGAGCGCAGTGCGTCGGCAGGCAGCGACTGGGTGAGGGCGCTGTAGTCGGGGCCGGCGCCAGCAGTGAGGGGCACGTCTGTGGGGAAGGAGAAGTTGTGGGTGTTGCTGGGGTCTTTGGCCAGGTCCATGATGAACTGGTTGAGAGACGTGTTGCTCATGAGGTCTCGCATGCTGCTCTGCACACAGCCCCCACATCAGAACAACCACCACATCAGAAGCAACCAGTACGCCCTTGGGCCGTCCGCGCGTGTGCGCGCCTGGCGCTGCACCGAGTGTGCCATGTGCGCCGCAAACTCAAGCCGCGTTACTGGCATCAGATGAACAAGCAGCCATTGCTACTTGAAAGCAGGCAGGTGCTGTGACAAAGGGTTAGTTCTGGGACAAGGGTTAGATTATGAACCAATGGAGGAAAAAAAAAACAGGTCTGGAGAACAAGGTGGTGGCTCCATCGGGAGCAGTGGAGGTGGCTGGAGGTGCGCACCCCGCCAGTCCCAAGAACGGTTTGGCTCTGCTTTATCAGGTCTTCCTGCAGGATGCGGTCGGCCTGCACGTCGTCAGGGGTGAGGGAGCCCAGCGGCAAGTCCACGTAAGACTGAGGAGCGCCGTTGGCCAGAGGCAGGGAGAAGTCTGTTGGCAGGTCGTTGCCAGGCGCTGTGTGGCCGTTCTGGTTGTTCGTGTTGGTGGGAGCTTCTGGAGGCTGCAGCCCTGCATGCATCACTGCGGCGTTCCGGCACACGTCGCATGCAACACATGCACTGCGTAGGCGTGGCGAGAAAGGTACACGTGCATGCACACACATGGACGTGAGTGTGATTGCTGCTTGAATTCGTGGGGAACGCATGCGGGCCGATTGATGGATGGTTCGGTGACTTGCAGCGTGGCCGCTGGCCTCAGCACAGTGCCCTCTGGTAGATGCACATAGAGCCACACTCGATGATCGCGCACTTGCATCATGTAACCTTCCGGCAAGCTCTTTCTGGTACATTCACACATGGCAAAAAAACAGGGAAAACGTCGGTCAATGCCGAAAACTAGGCGGCCGAAACACAGCGCACGAGAAGCAGACACACACTGTTCGCCTGAGTGGTCTGGCGAGCAATAGCAGTCCAGATGGTGTCCATGCCGCGCCGGTCTGGATCGTCTTGGCCCGCTGCGGCGTTGTCCGTGGCGGTGGCGGGGGCGGTGGGCAGGGGGGCGACAACGTGCCCCCCCCCACGCTCCTCGATCTCGCGGTACACGGTGTTTGGGAGGCCGAGGCGCTCTAACGCTTTTGGTCGCTGCTCCGCGCGGCAGATGGAGATGCAGGGAACGTCATAGAAGCAGAAGAGAAGGTCTTGGTCCGCGACCAGGCATGCAAACACCATGTACACCGGATTCTGCATGCGACCCTCTGGCATGTAAGCTGGCGGTGTAGTACGCAGGCGCATGGTTGCTTTGCTGGTGTAGTTTGGATGCACTGTCTTGATGCTTGGGTGCTTGCCGTCTCGTTAGTTTTTCTCGTGTGCAACAAGAGGGAGTGCGGTGCACAAGATCGCAAGGAATATTCATATGTTCTTCTAATCACAGACATCACAGCTGCCAAGCAGCATGCCTGTAGCATATGAACAGCATGCTACGACTACTCAGTGAAACACTGCAAAAGCTTTGCCTGAAGAGTTTCCTGCTCCACTGTGGCGAAGAGACCGTACAACATGGCTGTGTATGTGCGCAGGTCTCTGTGGCGACACAACAAGGAAACGTACAACTGAAAATTAGACCACAAGACAGTGAAATCAAGTGGGACAACACAGAAATACTGGTAGCTGAAGGTGCTGGTAGCTACAACTGCTACTGGCAGCCAAAGTTAATGATACTGGAGACTAAGCTTACATAAGGTTACATACACTTACAGCATGACGATGCTGGGTGCTATAGCTTGTTCACAGCACAAGCCATGCAGACAAACAACGGCACAAGGTATCAGGGTATAGGGGGGCTTGGATTCAGAACTGTGTGTGGCTTTGGAACCGATTTGCATGATGGGAAGCTGAAGGCCGCAACGGCAATAAGGCAGGAGGGCGCACCATGCGGGTGGGGCGAGCAAACTCCAGGTACTTGAACTCATACTGAGCAACGACAGTGTTGCATACAGAGCCCAGGTTCAGGGGGGTCGCAATGTCCGGGTCGTTGTCTTGGGAGCGGATGCTCTCCGCGTGCTGGAGGTTGCGGGCGTCTGCGGTGCGCACAACTCGGGATGGGAAGCATGGAGTCGCTTCTGTTGCAGTGTTCATGCGACCGTTGGCGCTTGGCACTTGCGGAATCTGGGAGATGGTGGGTTGGCCGGAAGTGGTCTGCATGCATACGTACTGTCCTCTCTGGGAAATACAGGGGGAGATGGGGCATGGAGCCTGCTGGATGCTTGGATGAGGGTTATTGGCGCAGCGTGATGCTGCTTGGTGCTGAAGCGTGATTCTGCTTGGTGCGGAACGAAGAGCGACATTCACATCAGGGAAGAAGATCAGCAGGTGTGACAGCTTCGTGGGCGATTCCCAGGTTGTGGCACCACTCTGTACTATTGCACCACATGGGGCCTGGTTGTGCAAGCCATGATGGTATTGTGATGGGGTGTACAGGATCATTATATGGTGATGGGGTGTACAGGCCAGTACAAGTCGAGACCGAGTGTATTAGGCCAACGTATGCACTAAATAGTTTCCAAGTGACCAAGGGCGCACCGTGGTGGTCTGGAAAACGTAAGAGACAACTGTGGAGCCCTTAAGGTCCACAGCCATGCGAGCCCTCCTCTCAACAGTTGCCTCACGCAGCTCATCTGGGAGCCACTCCGTAATCTGGTTCTTGTCATCTTGAATTATTGCAAACGCCTTGAGTCGTAAAGGCAGTAACAGAGATCCATTGTGGACCACTCTGACCTGCACATTCGCCTGATCAATGCAAGAGAGCTCCGACACAAACGCTCAAGGCCGAACTGGTATGTATGCAACCTTCTTTTACATGCTGGACTTCCCACCCAGTCCTATCTCAGCACTGGTACTATCGAAACGAAAAGGCACGAACGAATGTTGGACGACTCGTGGGTACGTTGAGAACATATGTGAATGGCACACCTGCACTTGAAAGTGTGGCTTGAACTGCCTGTCATTCTTCATAGGCAGACAGAATTCTGCGGGCGCAGATGTAACAGTTAACTGAACTTGCTGTGGCAAGCAATTCTTCGGGTTGAATCCAGGACCACTCTGTGCGCCGTGTACCCGTTTGTACGCTGCCTCGCTCTCACCAATAAGCCAGCCATCCTCAACCTTCTTAGCCTCCATCTGCCCAGCGTACCGCACAAACTGTTGCTGTCTATCCTCCAGGCCTACAAACAGAAGAAACAGCCATTCAATTGACCGGTGCAGAATGCCACTCGCCACCGTACCATTCCACCTGACCGCGACAGGCGCACTGCTACAGCGTTGGACTAACTCGCAGTCAAAACCCATACGACAGCATGCTACGCGAACACGTCCGTGAGGGTGGCAGGGCAATGGCTGAGAGAAGCACACCCGGCATGGACATGTGCTGAGCGATGGCCTGAGCCACTTCTGGGCTCCATATTTGCGGCATTTCATCAATAGCTCTCATAATGGAAAGTGTTTCAGGATGATTCTTGGAACCGTTAGACCTGTCTCGATTTGCTTGGGCTGTGCTCAGGTCCTTCGAATTCCATCCCGGGAGACAAAGTCAGAGCTAGAAAGAGCTGTAACCAGCCTAACTAACAACTGCTTCGAGAGCTCTCAAGTATCGCCCTGCCCACAAGGTGTACAGCTGCCCACAACCTGGACACTTCAGCGAACTGCGTCGGTGGCGTCGCGGTAGTGGATACAACTCGCAAATAATGGCGCGCGAAAGGATTGGAGGAGCGACTTGCTTCTACCGAAACGCGCACGGTGTCTTCGTGGTACATCCTGGTACGGTACGAGCACCATCTGTTCAAGAGACGAAGACAGGCTAACAGGGTCGCAATGACAAATAAACTTATACTTGTGCTAGTCAAGCTTTGAAGTTACTCTTCTGGAGCACTTCCGAACACGCTGAGATGGTGTGAGCACAAACCATCACTGGCACCCCACTTTCAACTGACGCAATCGCAGACATAACTGCATCATAGTATGACAGTTCTCTGATACCGATTCTCCGGCATGCGCATCTGTGGCGCTTTGCTCGGCCGCATAAATTCCCGCCTGCAGCGATGGTCCCACATCAGGTGGGACTGTTCTGGAACGGCAAGAAAGCGCACCGGAAGCGCCAAATATGAGGGATGTTGTGCTCCTGCAGGTTCTGAGTCTTGTGTATCCTGCAGAATGATTCAGAGAAAAAAAACCAGCAACGTGACGAGATCGACTCTGACAGCAGTGAACGCGAGCCCTACTCATCCGAAACCGAGATCCGGTTGTAGTTGTGGTTCATGTTCTCCTGGTGTGCTCTGAAGTGCATTGGTGCTTCCTGCGAGGACTTCGCACCATGGTGTGAGGACATTCGAAAGTGCGGGGGAGAGGGATGCTATGCACATGGATGAACGCATGGGCGCCACAGCAATATAACCACGCGGAGTCGTATTTGGTGTGCTTAGGTAACAGTTGACTCTATTGGTTTGTGGTTGGAGGGAATTCTGCCTAACCAGACATCAGCATGATATGCGCACGTGCAGATAGATGAGACTTCTCACACGAGTGCGCAATGGGAGCTGCGTGCGTACGTACTTGCCTTCAGTTATCAGATGTGCGTAACGTGCGGGTTGACGTAGATGAAGTGAGCTCGTGGACAACTCATCCGCACCGCCAAAGTGCACCGCCAAAGTGCGACCAATTCGTCGCTGCAAATGGACGAGTGACATCAGTGAGCCAACTTTACATTAATTTCCCTTGCGATAATTCATTTCTTCCAGTTGAGACGAGCGTGTGCAACATCGTCAAATACAGGCATTCAGTGCGTGCACTGCGCAGTGCTCGATTGTACGCACTGATCTGGACCCTCAGTCCAATGAGGGCCCAGATCTGTAACACATTTCTACTCCATGACGATGGTTGTCAACTACAGCCCAGTGCAGAAAGCCGCTCGCTGGGACCGGCATCGCTGATTGCCTTGCTATCGTGGTGATGTGCTTTGCACGTCCGAACGAACAGCGACCCTAATTGGTATTTATAGTGTGCTTGTAACATGCATATGTGTGGCTCGCAGTAAGCGTGGCACTGGCGCAGCGGTCCGGGGCATTGCAGCTGGATCCCACACCAGAACATCCCATCTTGAGCCCAGAACGGTTGTTCAGCAAATCAATTTCGCACGATGAAGTGTGGGATTGCATGTGACCTTCCACTCCCGTCCAGCACGTGCCACTCAGGTCTCCTAACATGAGTGGGCATCTCGACTTGAGCTGACCAGTGACATATTCAAGCGTCACCGCCTTACAGAGTACCTAACTGTATCCTTCATGTGCTTTTATGATCCATATTCACACTCCTTAAGGACCTCGAGCATGCCTGGAGTGAGCAGATTGGATAGCTCGTAGCGTTGTGTGGTCATTAAAATCGTAGTTTGACCAAGAGTGCTGGGAAAGACTTCTGTGGTGGTCCCATTCAAGTGAAGGAGTGGCATTGCTTTCGTAAGCCTGACGGGTACAGTAAGCAGGCACGATAGATGTATGTTGACTCATTACTTGTAAGCTCTTGTGCTTCTGCCCGTCCCCAAAAGGGAGTTGCAAATAAATACTGCAATTAGATCGAATAACGCCTCAGAATCCTACACCACACGCACACACTACCTCGAATAGTAGAGACCGCTGAACTGAAAAGTGCGCACTCATCATTGATCAAGCCAGCATGCGACTGGACCACTGCCACTCGACCTGGTATGGGTGGATGTGTGGTGTCCCCACACGAATCAGCCCACCATCAGCACAGCAAAGCACCTCCTCTCCTGTGGAAGGGCAAGCCTCTCTCACACACACACACACACACCTGCAAGCCTGCCTCTGACCACTGGATGGGTGGTGTCCCCACACGAATCAGCCCACCATCAGCACAGCAAAGCACCTCCTCTCCTGTGGAAGGGCAAGCCTCTCTC
>JAUMHD010030800.1:0-24048 GCA_032359135.1 Ulvella scutata | reverse complement strand
AGCAGAGTGAGCCCTGGCGCACGCGATGCTTCGAGGATGTAAACTAAGAGCTAATTAGTAACTACGTTTTGACAAAGACGAGTGTAGGTAGCCTACTGCGACACGAGAGCGCGCTCAAGACGGCTAGTAACAACCTACATCCAATTGATTAATTGATTCAAGTCAAGATTAATTGATTCAAGTCATGAGCTGAAGCATGACGGGACGAATTGTCTGGCACAAGGATGGAGACAGAGAAATGAACAAGGGGCAGGCCTCGTAACACCTCGTAACAGTTTTTGCGCCCTTCCAAAATTGAACAGCGAGGGACCCAAGCTTGGCGAACCAACTCCGCAGCCGCCAGTAAGAAAATGTTCTTAGTTAATGTTTGCTTTATATGGCCGATGCGAGGGTTCTCTGTGGCGGCACCACCGAGAACATGTCATTATGGTACAACGTGACATGAGCTCGATTGCATCGCTCTTGCTGGTGTGAAGCATCCTGAGTGGTCTGGCCCGCAAGATTTCAGTAAGAGTGTTTCCTTGAATAAGTGTGTTCCGTTTGCAGCCAGCCAGATCCTTTCGTGCGGATGTGGGCGTCCTGCATGGTTGCCACTGCACCATCCAAGTTCCGGCAGTGGCCACCGAAACTACCCATATGTGCACCACACAGAGACTGCCAACAATACTGTGATGCTTGTTTTTTCTTATCCAGATGCGCCAGCCTGCCTGTGTGGCCCAGTGGGCTCGAGTGCACACAGAGGTAGAAAAACACTCATAACTCAGCCACAACCTATATGGCAGAAAACCCAACCGCAAGCATTCCAAGGACATACCAAACACAAGGCTTGCATCAATGGTAAGCAGCGCTGCTATTCGGGTGCCATGGTCGCCTCGGAGCGTTGTGAGCTCAAAGCTCTCAGGGCTGCACACACGAATACCAGTGCGTCCCAAACTGCAGCGCGCCCCTAAAGTTCATATCACATGCTCAGGAAGCTAATTACTTCGTTTTCTTGGTCATCTGCGCCCATTTGTGCAATTACGACGATGCTCACAAGCACATGCGTGGTGAGTGGTACGAGGCGCTACGAGGGTGGTTGCGAGGGTCTCCCGTTCTTGTAGTGTACAGTGCTGTCCCTCAGGACACGTGCATGCACCACCCCGCCGGCTCAAGCGCAAACGTGCAGGCTGTCCAATGGAAGGCTTAAAACTCTGAATTGTAATGTGCGGGATGAGCATGTGCTAATCGAGACTTCTGAACGCTGTGGTGTTGCGAAAACAACTGCGCTCGCAGGGCCCCACACTCCAGGAGGCACTAGAGTTGCTGCCGTCAGTGCCAGTGCGCTTAACATTGTTCTAGAGTGTTCTCTGTACTACTATTTCTTGAAATGAACGTCTTCTAGGGGTCAAGCCGGGTGACCTTGATTTTTCGCTCACCCTCTCCTCGCCCAACAACAGCATCTGTACGCAATATCTCACCCCACCAAACGAACGGAACACAGGACAAAAAGTCTTTCGCTGTTTGCGGGGTGATCTGGGGTGAAGACCGCAGCAGGGAACATCTGCGGGGGTGAAGATGTTCGAACAGCTAACTTGGGGACCAGAAAAGTCCAGAGACATCGCACGGCTGTGCCCTTTCATCAACAGTGTACTCTCGCAATCCTGCCGTCTGTAAGTTGGCGCCATCGCTGGGGTGAGTTCGGGTCGTTTCGGGGTGGTTTGAAGGTGACCGATATTCGACACCGTCACGCGGACAAACTGCCCCCCGTGTAAGCCATTCCCCGTTTGTTCATGAATCGTGCTGGGGCAGTTCGATCCGGATCGTGCTACATGAACGGCTCATGCATCTGATTGGATGGACACCTCTGCAGGCGCCCTGAAGGTGCTGGTAGACATGCTCACCGCTTCACAGAGACACCAATGCAGTACAGCTCCCATTGCGCTTCTAGATACCTGTGGCGTGTGATAACCAGACAAAAGTACTGAACACGACTGTTCCTTGCCACTGCTGTATACACAGGGCCCACACCAGTATAGGCAAACGAATATCGCTCTTCTGGTTTTTCCTGTGTCTGCATGAATTCGTAACAAAAGGGAGCTTGAAGCAGCACTTTCTCTACTGCCAAGCAAGCGAATACATCAACATACCACCTAGCAAATCGTATCTTTGCACTGTACGGTCTATTATCTTACATCATTCCGCTGTCTGTTCATGCAGGCCCCTATCTCTTCACAGTCGCCTTCTGAACCTGGAATCAAAGTCATCCAACTCGTACTCAACATCACTCTTCTTCGCTGTGTCATTCTGCCCTGAGCTCACTGCTGGCTGTGCTGTGTCATACGCAACAGGAGCACGGCTAATGTCTACGACCATGGACTCTCTTCTTGCACGTGCCAACTTCTGTTGCAAATCCGGTGATGGCACATCTAACTCCTGCACATCCACTCCCTGTAATGGTCGGAATTGAGGACTGTTATAAACTGTTGGAGCTGATGTACTTAACCACTGTACTCCGGTCCTGATGCACGCCGTGATGTTTCATCAACACAAACAGTGATGTTTCATCCACACAAACAGTGATGTTTCATCCACACAAACAGTGAAGTTTCATCAACACAAACAAGGAGCCAGAATTCGATGGGCTGTACTGCCAGACTCACAGCAGAAGAAACAGAACACAGAGCAACACAGTACTACAGCATCAAGGATGTAAATGGGCAAAGCCCAAATATCCTGACATGCAATTTTATCTTGCAGTGCCGGTGTGGTCGTGTGTTTCTGAAACAGACAGCTCCTCACAAGGGACTTGAGACCCTGGCAGTGGACCAGGGTAACCCGATGGGATCACTTTGCAACATACCTCATCGTGCTCGACATAACAGCAGCACACCTCTGGACCTCAAGAATCTGAACGAATGATGAGAAAGAAAGAAAGAAGAAAGAAAGTGCATCAAACCATGCCACAGGCCACAGGGCATCGTGACAGACAACTGTGGTGTGAAGTACACAGGCACTTATAACTCCATAGCACGGTTCATGTACCAGTAAATCAACGCATGACAACTTACAGACAATTGTCAACACACACACTGCTGCAGGAACAGGCATCAATCGCAATGTGCTGTTACGAACACCAGCAAAGAGAAACCAGAGCAACTAACTTGCATCAAACAACACATTCTCAGAGCATGACAGACAAGGAACCGAGGCGCTTTGTGCCCTGGCTCGTGGTCGTGGCATTGTGTTCCGTCATTACTATCGCAGTTTGGCTAAGAGTGCTGGGAAAGACTTTCGTGATGGTGCTGTTGTGCCATTCGAGTGAAGTGGTGGATGTTTTGAGATAGTTGCTTTTGGCTATTTGGGTTCATGCCTATTCACTACCTGTGCGGTTTGTAAACGATGCAGGAACCGAGGCGCACGTAAGCTGCTTGGCTTCTCAGACGATTAGCCTGCTCGATCCGTGCATTCCGAGCTAGGTTCTGGATGAACCTGAACAGGGGTCCCAGGAAGTACAGTGATGCATACACATACAGCACAGGAGTGACTGCGGACACCACGGACACGAATCCCTGGCCAACAGATTCTTGCAGCACCCGCAGCATACTAGGATCAGACAGTAAGGCACCGAGGTATGAGAGCAGCAGCACGTTTACGCCCACGACACCTACAAGGATAGGCACGTTGCCTGGCCTGACATCGAAGAGGGTCCACTGCTTCTGCTCTGCAAAGGGCTGCTTGCCTGCATGCAACACCACAGCTGTGAGCCTGAGCCATGTTCATGAGAGGTGCGTGCAAGGGGGGTACTGCTTGCCTGCATGCAACACCACAGCTGTGAGCCATGTTCATGAGAGGTGCGTGCAGGTGGAAAACCCCTCTGGGGCGAGCGATGATTTGCTGGTACATGAGCCATGCTATGGAGTTAAGCCTGTAACTTTACACATTTACACATCTCTGGGGCGTACCTGCATACGAGACAAACTTCTGGTTTTGCAGCTGCTCAGACTCCTCCTCTCCACTCCAAACGTCCTGTACCCATGATGCTGCTTTGGTGATGGCCTTCCTGACTCCGGACACAGCTCCCCCTGCTAGGGCTGACGGCACAGCCGCCAGCTTTGACAGCGACGTGCGGCGCTGCAGGTCTGGGAAGCGGTACAGGATTGCGGGCTGCCCGTCAGGCAGTGTTGCGACGTCAGCAGTGCCATTGAACCGCAGCATCACCGGCAGCATGTATGCTTCGTCCTGCACATGTCACGCCATGCCTTGATCTGGCGCTGGTGCTGCTGCTGCTGCTGCTGCTGCTGCGGCTGCTCCTGCATCAGTGCCGCTGCCACTACAGCGCGCTGCTGCTGCTGCTGCTGCTGCTGTGTGTGGTGGTGGTGCTGTGTGGGGTGGTGGTCGTGGTGCTGTGTGTGGCGCTAATGCTGTTGGTACCAGCAACATCATGTGACAAGCTCAGCCTCGAGACACAAGTTGCTCATTCGTGGTGTGTTGAAGTGGTGCGTGCTGTAGCAACCCTATGGCATAGTGGCGCCAAGACAGTGATGAAGAACATCTACTTATGGCAGCAACATAACATTGGGATGTTATAAAATATATATCCAGGCAGATAGTGCCAAAGATACATGCTGGTTGCCATAAGATGGGTGTGACGCAGTTGTTGTCACGTGTTGGTGTAATGCGAATGAAGTGGTGCTTCTTCATGCTTGTGTTGGGGAGCGCTTTGGACCCCGGCCTATTGTATGCCTTAAGAAGAGCACGCATGACATTAAGTTTTACAGCACGCATGACATGAGAGTAGCAAAAATGGCACTCGTGGTGTGGAGAGAGACGAAAGAGCACCACAGGTTCAGAGCTCACACTTTGAAGTGCAGAGATTCTTCAGTTTCGAGTACGCATTTGGCCGACGCTAACCGATTACGAAACCCGATGACAAAGAGGAACTCGTCTAATGGGGTTAGGGTTGAGTGCGTCCACAGGGTCTAGACTGAACTGACAAGCTCACTGCAACACACCTTCAAGTCCTCTTCTTGAGAGACGTCCAGCAATGGAAGAATCTGCTCTGCGGCCACCACGCCACCACTCATTGCGATGCGCTCCCCCACAGCCCTCCACCGCTTCTCATCAAACCCTTCATTCGGGTTGCTGCCACCGAAAACCACTGCAAACGCATCCTCAAAGAACGCTGCCACTGGGTTCACCTTCTCTTGTCCCTGCTCTAGCCGCCTGCTGCGCCTCGTGTCGCCTGTCATGACTGGCCAAGGGTCGATCCATAACCACATCCCTCCTCCTCCACCACCTCCTCCTCGATCATCCCCGAATGAGAATCCTCCTCCTCGACTTGAATTGTTGTCAGATGACGAGGATGCTGCTGTGAGGATCACAGAAATCGCTACGACAGAGAACAGTATCGAGGCTACTAGAACGACTCCGAAACTGATTCGAGTGACTTTCTCTAGAGCCTTTGCGGCAGCCTCTCCTTGTAGATAGAGCTCCTGCTGCTGGAGCTTCAGCCCCAGGTTCTGTGGGAAGGTGTAGATGATATCTCCAGCTTCTGTGACCTGTAACAGTGCCCGTTTTGGTGGAAATCATACCTGAGGTGACGTGTACATGTACTTGAGCATGGAATGGTCAGTTTAGATCTTGCTAGGACACATACCAATGTGCACTTTCAACACCAAGATGTGAGATGGTGGCGTATGCTGAGAACACGTTTGGGACACCCTGGCAGAAACCTTCAAGTGTTACAAACAATTGGACTGGGTCCATGCTCGTGAGTTAATGGTGAGCAATGTTGCATACATCGTGCACAAAGTGTGACGAAGATTCACATGCCTTGGTTCGTGTACCAGTACATGTTCAGCCAACAACAGAACCCGCGATCAAATGTGTAAAATAAAGCTTATAGATTGCGATCATAGCGCGGATGTATTGGCTGTCAAGTGGGATACGGGTGCTCCGCTCCGTTCGGAAGTATCTGATGACGAACATGTCCAGTCAAGAACAGCACCTTCAGAGAGCCGGAAGCATCAATAGCAAGCGCCTGAAGGCACTGCTCAGCTTCTGCTATTGGCAACGCGGCTTGTGACGCCACCTCAGCTGCTGTTGACGAGTACCCCAGCTCCTCTACAGCTCGCAGCACAGCTCCGCGAGACGCGAGTGGGAACTCTTTGAACGTCTTCTCTCGAAAAACTTCATCGCTGCTGTCAGAAGATGCTCGTGTACGAGTGATAGTGCTGGGTAACACAGCTTTTCCGTGCTTCAGTTGAGGAGAACAGACCGAAACAGGATGTGAGCATCTACGCAGCCCGCGTACACCGCAAGGTACTCCTGCGCCTTGCACATAGTACATCATGTACAAGAGGTGCAATGGTTCTGTAGGCAGACCCTTTTCTTTACAGGTCACGAGACGGGTATGACATCAAGCTCTTCAAACGTCGTTTCGAAGCCACGCACAAAATGCTCTAGAGGTCTGATTCAACGATGCAATATTGAAGTGCTGACACAGTGAATGCTTTCAAAAAGAGTAACATGAAGACACACCCGTGCAAGATTCTCACTCATGCATGACTTCACCTCAGATTTCGGGAAGAGATTTTGGAGTAAATGGAGGAGGTATGGCCCCCCAGAACACAAAACACATTTCTAATGTGTTAAACAAGCCATGATGTCAATGGAGATCGTGCCCCTGTGTCCTGGACGCAAGAATCCATACAGTCAGTTCACGCCTGGCTTGCCATTCCAGCAGACACCCGAATGGTCTCAGTGGATGCACTGTAAGAACTTTAAAACCATTGTGATCCTCCTGACTGCTGTAGGTGTCGTCGGTGTGGCCGTGGCAAAGCCTGGCGGGTCTGTCCCGCCCAGACAGGCTGTTCGAACAGAAACAGCCTGTCTGGACGGGATTCAACGTCCAGAAACAGCGACAATGCGTTTTAATTCCTTGATCCTCTCTGTATCGCGCTCCTGATTATGTAATAGCCTGGTTCTTGCACTTTTCTAACAGCATTCCCCTCCTTGGCCACCTTGCACAGTGCATGTTTCGGTGCGTGCAGTCACACACGCAGGCATGCACTACGATACCGGCGGTTTGAAAGCCTGGCTGTACGTTAGAGAAAAGGAGCTTCTGTACCATCACGCCCGCTGGCACAACATCTCCCACAGACAATCTCCCCTGGGCAAGCTGATCGTGTGCACTGCCCCGTGGCAGCTAGAAGGGCTTGAGCAGCTGCACACAAGAGCTTATTAGAATGGAGTAGCAGACTGTGTGCTTCTTTAAGAGTCAGAGGTGGAGGCGCTGGAGCCTGGCCTGCTGTGCTGCAGTGCCATGCTGTCCCCCGGCAGCGGCGCCATCGACAGCCAAATGTCTTCAAGGCGATTTGCAGCAGCTATGCACAGCCTTGCAGCAGCTAACTGAGGTGTAACAGCCTTTGCAGCAGCTATGCACCACCACCACCGGCATGCTCATCATCATCAGGGCATGTCTTAACAAGCAGCAAATGACAACAGCATTTGATCGCTAGCCGCAACACGCACAACACACGACCACTGCACTCAAACGGCACAGCAGCACCATCACGGAAGTGTTGTGAAGCTGCAGGGTGTGATAAAGTAGCTTGTGGGCTGGCTACTGAGGTACTAACGCACATGCATACAGCAGAGGTGAAAGCGCGAACATACAAGGTCCACGTAATCTCTGTGGTGAACTCAGGTTCTGTAGCACCCAATGTATCAAGTCACATTGATGAGCTCATGCATGAGTTTCTGATACGAGACAACTTCAGCACCCACAATTTTCGAATCCACCACGCACAATCCACTATCAAGTTGTTCGTTTGTTTCTCCCTGATGCACTTGGTTTATGGTGTGGTATGAGTGTTGATGGCCATGGGGAGAAGTCATGGAGCTGTCTTCTGTCTGGACAGAAGACAACTGATACTTCGAGGCACGTCATCCCCATTCTCGATTGCTATCCAAAACGGGCCCTTCATCTACTGTTACTTGTGCAGTGCGTGGACATTGGAAGCTCTTGGTGTCTTGCATCCAGACCTGTGCCAGTAGCATACTGCCAATGCAACGTCTTCACTGCTCTTCATATTGCGAAGCTTTGGTGGCGGGGAGTACACATGTTGTGCAGATGGTAATGTTGCAGGAGGAGAGGTGAAGGTGTTCATTGAACACAACATGGCCAGGAAAATCATGTATTCGTACAACTCAGACATTTGAAATGTCAAGATGTAGTTTGATCTACAAGTGTCTAGGCAGTTGCAAGTGGTTTTTTCCTGGGTTCTGTGGGAAGTGAGCCAATTTTCACCTTGCCAGTGCTGTTAGGAACTAAACTTGCGGATGCATCAGTCTCAACTAATTAGGCTGTGATCCTCACAATCAATGGCCGATTCCATGGACGAGATCATGGCAGCGGTTTCCGCCAAGAGATACAGATTTGATGCGTTGTTGGAGATGCTTGGATGCAGCGTTGGTGGAATCCTGCCAGTCTCCCTTTGGATTGGTGAGATGATACCAGATGGAGAGGTTTCAGAGTCTTGGGCTGCGCCAGTGTACCAATCTTGTCTCGCATACTGGTGGTGTGTCGGATATGTCATCTGAGTGCTAGTTCTTGTGTGACAGCTTGAACCGTCCTCACCTGGACATCCACAAACGATAGTCCACAGCAACCCAGATCAGGTGACACAACACCCACACAGTGCTAGCCAAGGCACTTGACATAGCAAACTTGCATTTTCCCTGGACGCTAGCGGGGAAAATGTCAAGAGAAAAAGATTCGTTGAAAGCGCCTTTAGCGTCCAGCTGTGAATGCAGCATGGTGCACTGGGCTGCTGATTCCTGACAGGAACGTTGACATTGTACAAAGCTTCCTGTAGTGTGCTTGTGTGTTCAGATTGGGCAGCATCCAGCTGGAAAGATCATTCACGTTGCGGTAGATGTTAGTCAGTAGTAGTAGCCTTGTACTGTGATACCATGGTATACGAGGGTCACAGTCGCTGAGAGTGGCATAGTCCAGTGCTGTGTAGGAACAGTAAAACTGTACGGAGCCTACCTAGGTATTCGTGATGTGTAGATGGGCAGGCAAAATGTGTGTGACTGCTTGAGGCAGGATCCTCAATGTGCCGAAAGTGATTGTGCATGACCAGTTGCCGAACAGGCAGTCCAATAGCTTGCCCTGATGCATCTGTAGCAGGTAATCTCACCAATTTCTGCAAGACAGGGCTACAAGGAATTCCCCGTCCTGAAGATGTGCGGATTGAACATGTTTCCAGCTTGTGGTGCGCCGATGCCTGCAGCCATTAGCAGCGCATCGGTGATGCAGCCCCTGAGCGGTTGCACAGGTGCAGGCAGCCCGGTTGTGCATATAGCTAAGCAAGCCAGCAACCCCCTATTGGCCATCCATCCAGTATGCGGGCAAGGATGCCTCATGTGCATGGCTCTTATACGAATTGGTACATGTGCATGGCAGCAAGCATATGATGAACGTATCTCCAGATAGGCTATACTCATGACCCATGCTGCTAAGGAAGGAAGGAAAGTACCATTAAGTCAGCTAAACTGATTTCCATTTCCAACAGCGTACTGCCGTGAGTTTTGGAGTGACCCCGACACACCAGGTCGATACGGCTCGCCTGTTTCGTGAAAGAGACTCGATAAGGCCTTGTAAGGACCAATAATGTCTGGCTTCACAACGCGAGGATGGTTCCAAAGACGTGCAGCAGCGGCGCTCGTTATCACTCCGAGGTACAAACTATCACTACTCACGACCGCACTTCAATGTTCTGAACACATTCGCCCGCAGACAAGTTGTAGACGATGAGCCGCTTTTGTTGCTGCTGCTGGAATCATGCTGCAGGGAGGCTCAGAGAAACTGCTGGAGATATTTCATTTTTAGACCTTTCGAATACAGAACACTACGGCCGAAACGATACCTATATAGCTATCCGAGAGTCAGCTAGGCCTGCTAGGTGTGCCTGCAAGCATGGATGCAGAAATTAGTCATCATGTTCCCGCACAGGAAGCGGGCATGCCATTGTCACTGGCTGTGATAAAGAAGAAGATGAGGCTGTGCCTCACACAGGGCCGCGATTAAAACGCTCAAGGGTGCATCTAAGAGAACGAGTGTATACGTCCGGAAGGTAGCGGAAGAGTGCTGTATACTCAGTCTGAAGAGAACATGTATCTACATGTAGAGAGGAAAGCAGCACGATTCCAAGTGTGTGTCACAGATGTGGGTCACACAATCTCCACCTCACAGAACATAGGATCAAGACCGCAGAGAACTTTTGATAAAATATACCTTTGTGTGACAGATTATGAGCTACAATTGTATGGGCCGGTGGCCACGCGATGTGGCATATCCACCTGCCCACCCAGTCAGGCCATAGTATGCAGTAGCGTGAACGGGAATGCAGCGAACAAGCTGGAGAACAAGCTGCGGTCGCTGCATGTGACATCGTGTTCTTGAGGAACGTCTGTGAGCGTCACAGTTTTGGTCAACAGGAATTTGTGCTGCATGATGATTCCGGCCAGTATGATAGTGAATGTGAAAACGCACAGCCAGAGTCGTCAAGAATCCCTTGTATGGAAATCTTGATATTGATTTCGACGATCTTGTGCAACCTGCCGTCACTTGCGTTCCGGTGTGTTGCTGACCCGGGACCATTCGCAGGCAGTTTATCACACAAGTAAGCGCATTTTGCGAGCTGTTCGGAAACACTACCAGCGACCAAGATCGAAACTGTTACTTCGTGTGCCAAGTGTACTCGCATTGTAGTAGTAGCCTGGGGCCTCGAGTACGTTCAAATCGACATCTCCAGCGAGACTCGACTTCGCAGCGTGCTCCACACTAGTCGCGCGGGCGCAAATTTCTCAACAGGTGCATTTCGCATGTTTACTGCCTTTTGCTTTATGACTGGAGTTGTGAGGGGAATTCTGCTGCCCATCGTCCACCTCAGTTTAACTTCTATATGAAGCTCAGCTTCTCTGAGGTTGCAGCATGGAGATATACCATCAGTACGTCAAGCTTCGTCGGCAATTTGGGCGCTGGCCCAAAGTGGTTGACGAGCATGCTGGTGAGTGCTGCTCATCTTGGCCCCCCTTGGTGATCCTTTTATGTCAGCAGACCAGAGACTCGTCATTTATGATGCAGAGATGATAGCAGATGTGAGGCCCAATGAAGAGCATGCAGCTGCATATGTCGAGCGATCGCCGGTCATGACATGTGCTCAGGTGATCCCAGACATGTCTGAACATGAGGCCAACACCAATGAGGTATTGTACAGCAAACACAACATCAATCATGAAGAAGGTGGCTGGCCGAAGGATGTTGATTATACTGAAGCTGAGCACACCATTCGGTTCAGAAAGAAAGTTGAAAAGGATGAAGATTACATCAAGACCGTTGTCCGTCTGGGCACCCGTGCAGAGGCTCGTGCAATGCAGAACAACGCTATTGACATATACCGACAGTATTTCATTTCGGATTCAACAGACATCGTTGCAGAGGTGTGGGTTTGTGGCCTGCTTCGAATCCCAACGTGCAGCGATCAGCCAGTGAGACAACTCTTCGTGAAGCTGACCCAGATGCTGTCTGTAGCCACCGCATGCGAATACGGTTACCATGCTGTACGATCCCACACCTATCACAAGGTCTGTGAATATGGTGGACTGGAATGGAGAGGGAACGAAGGTGGCCACAGTGTTTGCGATCATGGACTTCCAGCAACAGCCAGAAAACATGAGCCTCGATTCCTATGTGTGGGATCTTACCAATCCCAACACCCCAGAGTATTCAATGCAGCCGCTTAGCCAAGTTGTCAGTGCAAAATTCAACCTGAAAGACCCCAACATCATTGGGGCTGGCCTGTACAATGGCCAATTTGCAGTCTTTGACATGCGCAAAGGAAACCGGCAGGCACGCCACATCATCTGAACTCAGTAAACTTTGTTATGGAAGCTCTGCATTGCTTTCCACCATCTGGATTGCATTGCGACTCTCCATCATGAAGTGAAAGCATTGCTCGCTCATGGACCCTGAACGATTTTTTGGATGACAACATCCGCCATGCTGGATGTCCTGGATGTTCATTTGCCTTCTACACAGTATCAAACTTTTTGGTAACATGGAGAACTCAAGATCTCGCAGCTATTCTTCGATTCAAGTCAGACAGCATAGTTGTCCACCTTTTCCAGGTGGACGTTTCACCAATGGACTTGAGCCATACCGAGCCAATCTACGACTTTGCATGGCTTCAGAGCAAAACTGGTTCGGAAGTTATGACTGTGAGCAGTGATGGACTAGTGCTCTGGTGGGACATTCGTATGTTTGGCGAGTACACTGCAAAGCTGGCAGCTGACAAAAGCCAAGAGATCATCGAGAGCTTGCCTCTCAAAGAGAAGAGCGCAGAGCATTGTCAGGTGCTGTTCGCAGCCAGCACCGTTCATTTTCCGAACGCACTCCCAGTTATTCTTTGCATCATGTGCCGGATTGTGCACTTGCACATGCCTCGTCAGCACAATGCAATGCAACAAGATCCAGCACTAGCAGCTCGCTGTCTTTCATCGCCTGATCGGGAGGAAGTGACAGGAACTTGAACACTGTTGAGATGTAGTGTCTGTTTGCATGTGCCTCACAAGCAATGGTTTGTAGCCACTTTGCATCACCACCCAGCCCCTTCTGCCCAATGACAGCCACTCGTCTCTGTCGCATACCACGCATAGCAAAATCTGCACTACTAAGAGCTCGTTTCAAAACACTTTGCTTGTGTTCAAGTCATTGTTTCGCTTCAGGGCGGAGTGTGCTTTGCATACGATCCGGCAGCAGGAGCAACAAAGTTCATGGTCGGGTGTGAGAGTGGTGCCCTGCTTGCATGCAACAGGAAGGCCAAAAATCCCACAGACCGGGTGGCAGCTGCCTTCTACGGACACCATGGCCCTGTTTACAGCCTTGCTCGGCATCCATTTGCAGCCAAGTACTTCTTGTCTGTCGGGGATTGGACTGCTCGCATCTGGGCAGAGGACTCAAAACAGCCTCTCATCACCACACGCTACCACAACACATACCTCACGGGTACGCTTGCAGTGCTGTTGGTGTGCTGGACCTTGTGCAGCTGTTGGTATACCCGGGGAAGCGCAAAGCAACCACAGGCTCACTTCATCGGAACTATGAGTAGCGCAATAGCTGAAGCCCCGTTTTTCACACTTCCTGACTGCACAGTTGTCACATATTCATGCTTTTGCACACAAGACAAAGCAAAGTTGTATCGCAAACTCCACATGTGGATGAAGTATCGTCCAACAGCTCTAGAGGCCACTCCAGAGGAAGTGTGCAGGGGGCTGCTGGTCTCAGTCGCGGCCGGGTGTCTTCTTCACTACACGAAGAGATGGTGCCTTGGACTGCTGGGATCTTTACTTCAAGCATCAAGAGCCCACTCTTCAGGTCCAGGTGCGCATCATACCAGCAATAACCATGGCCACGCTGTCCAGCATCCTGTACACACACTTAATGCACTATACAAAGTGTGTGACTGAATGAGGCACCTGGGGGACTTCACATCAGTTCAAGTACTGCTAATCAAAAGTGTCTCCCTTGATGCTGCTTGGGTGTACTGTATCTGCAGCGCATGGAGTTGCTTTAGCTGCATTCGCAACAAAACTTCACATGGGTGCTTGTTTGCAGGTGTCAAGCTCACCGCTGACATGCATATCAAACAGCCTTTCCGGGGAAATGCTGGTAGTGGGCACTGCTGGTGGCGCCTGCAGTGTGCTGGCATTGAACGAGAGCATGTGGGTGAGCCCAAAGGAGGAGAAAGGTGCCATCAACGCCATGCTGGAACGGGAAGGCCTTCGGTGCTTCCCTCCATTGACACATGTAGCTGCACTCCACAAGACTACAGTTTCAATACCTGCACAATGTTGGTGAGCCTGAAAATTGTTCGGCGCATGGCTCATGTTTCTATGGATGTGGGACCCATGCATCACATGGTGGGCATGACCCACCATGTGATGCATGGTTAGATAGAACCAGAATATCTGGGACTGTTCCTAGGCACAGGCCCTGAAACACTATGCAATAATGGTGAACATTTTGACGTGGGTTGAGTACTGCTGCGGCCGTTCTCGAATGAACTAGCAACATTCATCTGCGCTGCACGGTCTTGGAGATAATTCGAATGAGAAGTAGTTGCGATTCGCGGTACTCATGTTGCAGGGAAAAGAATCTTGAGAAGACAATCAAAGAGGCGAGGCTCAAAGCGAAAAAGGAGGCCAACCGGAAGGATGAACGCATGGACCTCACGTGCGATGAGGACCTCAACAAACTTGAAGAGGAGTTCTACTCAACCACCGGCGCACAGCGTGTTGCCGCCCTGCCACCTCCTGGACCAGACGTTGGTGGATAGTTTTGTGCGCACAGCGCTTGGTCTCATTTGCTAACACAGTACCAGTGTTCCCCGGTTTGGCCTGAGGGAGATTCTGTTGATGATTGTGCAGAGAGTGATGTTCAATGCGTGATCAGAGCTAATTTAAACTGTGTAGACAAGGGAACAAACATGTGTCTGATGTGATATGAAGGTTTGTGTTACTGATGTTCACATCTGGAGGCCGAAAGTTGTACCTATGTGGGCGCTTCATCTGTCCCGATACTATCCTTCCCTCCGCACGGGGGGCCATTTTGTAGCAGGCAGCTAACTTGAGTCAATGACAGCGTATTCTATTGCAAGGACCTTCAGCAGTGTGATGGTATCCCGCAGTGTAGAGTTGATGGAAATGTGGGTGTTTCCAATCCAGATGTATGATGTTGCGAAGGGAACTGGGCAGAACAGGAAGTCGCAACCTGGTTCGTCGCAGTGCATGCTGCACATGTGGCGGCTTACATACAGCCCACGGGAAGAAGATGAATGGGGTACTATGATTGCAATGTGGAAGGGGACTCTAGCAGGAGTTGAGTATTGCAGGGACAACATAGGTCAGTGAGGAAGGGTAACACGGCCGTTGGGACTTCATCACCTGAACCACAGAACACAACACAAGCCATTGCAAGGAGCATGAAACAAGTGGACACTGAGTTGTGCTATTGGTGACGGATCAGACACATGCAAAGAGAACAGCAGCGCACCCACATGGTTGCTGCTTGTGCTCCCGGTCATCATGCTAGCCACCCTCTCATACACTTCTTCAGCTCGTGGCATCCCCCCCCCAGCTGCGCACCACGCTTGTTCTAACACCGACTTCATGCTACCGGCTCCCCTCTCAACTGCCATGCCTGAATTTGTCTTTTTTCGCGGGCTATAGGGTTGCGGCTTCTGCCACACCTCGGCCTTCAGTGCCTGTTGCATCCCATGAAGCGTGGCAGCGATTAGCAAGGCCACAACACAAATACTCGCAAGAGCGTTCTACTTGTCGTTGGGCCGCCTGATGTGGTTGGTGGACCCATGCTCCCATACTTTCTCCTGGAGTACTATTCCCCTTCCGGACTGGGTCGGTGGTTGAACCCCTCTTAGACAGGGTGGTCGCTTAACATTCTTTCTTGCCGACAGCGGCTTTCCTCACCACATGTCAGAGCAGAAGTGAAGCAAGAAAACTAAAGAATCAAACGATGATTCGATAACTTTGTGGATCATCATCCACATAGCTTTCCTGGCGCATGGCATGGAGGAGTGGGGGCAACTGATAGCGTGCCCACCAATTGTCGTGCACCATCCTCCCACCCAGAAGGGTTAGAGAAACAGACACCCTCCCGCGTTTGCGGTTTCACTTTGGTGAACTCGCGTTGTCAGCATGCCGTCTGGCCTGCGGGTTGTGCTTGCATGTTCTTTGTGCTGCCAGTGGTGACCTCGCCCACGCTCTCATTGAACAAACAACAGTGGCTTCCTAGTCCTAGTGGAGCAGTCAACGTGTTCAAAATGATGACGCAGTTTTTATCTGCCCGACCTATCGGGAGAGTTCAGATTTGCGAACTCTGCTCATCTCTAGAGATACTTGACTGATCATGATGCTGTCGTGGCCACGCGTGGTGGTCCAGACAAACGCTTGCTCCTGTGAACGCCTCAATGGAGTGACATCTGCGCATACGGCGTTCGCTCTCCGGCATACACGTTGCAGGAGAGGTGGAAGGCTTGAGATCTGCTGCCGATTCTATCACGAAGAACTCGGACGAGGTGGGCAGTGCGTACAGCCATCAAATCACGCATCGCTGAGCTGTGCAAGTGTACAATGGGCTGGTGAAGCCTTGAGGTAGCGATGCAGCACCATGGCGCCTCTGCTCCGACGCCACTGGCAAGCCTACGCTCCATCGCCTGTTCGAAGCCGCTGCAGTACCGTATCCGGCAGAGTTTCTCCTCTCAATCGATTCCATCAGCTGATTTGAATGGATCGCGATATTCTGACGGAGCCTTCGCTCCTTTTCCTGCATGCCACACTCCCTGGCAGACTACCAAGCAGGAAACAGACGTGGGGAGCCGCAGCATGGACGGTGACGAATCCGGGGAGCTTATATTCAACCTCTATAACCGGGGTTCGGGCTGGGGCGAGGAAATCATCCCGCATATCACTGTTAAGAAGCGTGCTGTTGCGAAGAAGCAAAGCCGGTCTTGGCAGGTACGAGTTGTTCTCACGCATCATTTTGATTGCATCATATCCGCAGTTAGTGCGACGTGGTGGATATGGAAGCTGACTTGCGCCAGTTGGCCCTGATTTGCTTGGGTTGAGACAGTACAGTACACACATGGTTGCCATACACCTGTCTGTGCCCTCATACACCACTGCGCCTACGCTAACCCGTGTAATGCAAGAGTTACAAGCTGACGATACTGTCGGATTCTTGCGCATGGTGCTATGTAAGTACGTAGTGTGCAGCTAGGTGGGCCATGGTCGTGCTGACAGCAAGAGAAAAATCCTCGCAAGGGCGCAATCAATTTCCGAACGAGTTGCAGCGTTTGAAAGTTAGTGACTATTCATGCAGGACGGCAGCATAGAGGCTTTGCTTGCAGCAGAGGGCGTGCAGGAAGATGCCATCGACTCCATTGTAACAGGGTTGGTGGCGTGGCGCCTCACGAAGGCAGGACGCCCTCTCGTCGACAAAAGGCGACAGCGACGTGTCCGAACGAACATTGCACTTGTCGTGGAGCACCTCGTACACAAGGTGCGCACATGAATGTGGCACAGTGGATGCTGCACAAGAATTGACTCTTGAACTGCAATTTGACGCTTCAGACAGCATTCTACAGCATGAAGTGTGTACCGCGGGGCATTCATTCGAGGCCTGCTTCCAGAGAGCCAACATCGTCTGCAGCTTGCAAGCAGTGGCATTATTCCAGCAGCATCGTGCAACCTGATGCTACGAGCTACTATCACAATAACAATCTCAGTGCAGTTACTCTTCAGTATTGCCTATTGTGAGCGCACACAATAACAGCTGTTGTCTATTGATTGAGATGCCAGATGTGCTATGCAGTGTGGAGTACCTCACACAGCATCAGGAGTCGGTGCCCTGATCCAGAGGTACCCCATGGTGCTACTGTGCAAGCCAGTACGTGCCAACGATCGCTTCCACCGCAACGCATGCAGCCTGGCAGCGTTCGCACACTCACACGGCCACTGCCGCGTTCCAGACAGCCCCGAATGGGCAAAACTGAGGCGCTTCGTGGACAGGTCAAGAGGTCTGTATGCTGAGGGGCGCCTAGAGCAGGAGAAAGTGGATATTTTAGCCAACTTTCAGTTTGATTTCGGCGTCGAGGTGGGTTTCCATGCACAGATTCAAATGTGTTCATTTACACACCTACCAATGTTGATCTTGAATTGCTCCACAAGCAGTTGCTTGTATGAGTTGCTTGCAAGATGCACACGGAGCTTCTGGAGCGTGTCTTGACAGCTCCAGTCAGGGGTATAGTTAAGGAATGGGGAAAGACTAAATATGTCAGCCAAATGATTTAAACTATTCTTTGTGGGGGCTATTACATGCAACAATTCATGATTTTCCGGGGTGGCCACGACAGAAGTTAATTAATTTGGCTGACAGTGGCTGACAAGTTGTCAATAACTATACCCGTGGCTCCAGTTGCAACTGGGGCTATGTTTCGGTGCCGTGTGTCCGAAGCAGTGATCACCAGTATCGTCTAGTTAGATGGAACAATCCTAAATACTAGGGGCTATTTCTTAGGTGTTTGCCCTGATAATTAAGCAATACTGGTGATCACGATCTCCACCACTTGAGCTGGGAGGGGCAACATGTGCATGCATGTATGCATGCATGAATGCTTGTGAGAGTGGCTTAGGGCTCCGCACAGACACTCTGCTCTTCTGTACACCTTAATAGTGCTGGCGAAAAGGAGGGCAGCAAACAGCAACAAATAGGCAGCAACCATACATCAAACAGGCAAAAAAAGGCGAACAGGAGGGCAGCAAACAGGCAGCAAACAGACAGCAAACAGGCAGCAAACAGGCAGCAAACAGGCAGTGCCAGAGTGCAGGAGGAGGCTGTGACAAAGCAGTGGGACAACCACTTTGATGCCATGCTGGAGTGGCTGCTGCGGCCGGTGAGAGGCCGCAGCACCGACCCCTCCAGCTGGCGCCTCATGGAGTGGGTGGCTACAGGCGGCCCGCGCGAGCGACGCCTAGCGGCATGGGTCGCCGAGCAGCGCCACCTCGCCCACTGCGGGCGACTCAGCGCGGCAGTGTTGGCGCGGCTAGAGGTGCGCTCGCTGCTGGATCTTCAGAATGTGGTGCAGTAGAGTCACGCCAACTCATACCCCCATGTGCACAAGAAAATCAGGTAGGTTAGGACGAGTACGAGATAACGCATCGCATGTTGGCTTGTGCGTAATGTTTTGTGTAACCACTTCTCGTACGAGTTAGGACGAGTACGAGTAAACATGGTTCGAGTTATCGTGACTGCACTTTGCAGTAACATCTGGTTAATACGAACCCAATTGACCCCACTGATTTGGTTCGTACTATCCAGAAGTTCGTATTAACCAGCAGGATTTCAATGTACGGACACCGTTTAACCTCACTGGTTTGGTTCGTATAATCCAGCAGTTCGTATTAACCAGGTTCGTATTCACCAGATGTTACTGTACAGGCCAGTCTGGTGCCCTGGGTTGCCCTGGTTTGCCCTGGTGTAGCAATGACAATAGGGGGGGGGGAGCAAATGTCCCCCCTCCATTGGCATTGATTGAGACCGAAATAGATTTTTATCATTGCGTATCATGTGTGATTCAGCGCCAGCCGACAAGTGGGTGTTGCGAGCTATTCTTGTGTTGCTGCAACACTATTTTGTGGGAGTTGCAAGCTACTGTTATGACCCTGAACATGTCCGAAAGTTGAGATTGCAACCACAAATCATGCAGTCCCGCAAATCGTACATGTGGGTTGTGGCCCATTTTGGTCTGTATTTTGGTCCAGACCGGAGGTTTCATTGCAGTAGGAATCAAGCACAGCAAAGAGGTTAGATTTAGATGGTGCCCACTCTTTTTGGGGTGCACCTGCAGGCGATCGGCTTTGAGTTTGAGTTCATGGAAGCAACTCATGATGACAATGTATGGTTGGAAGATCTTGGCGCGCTCATGCATGCGGCTTCGCGCGCGTGCGCCGCGTCCTCCACCCCCACACGCCGCCTGCAGACACCCGGCACAGCACACAGCGAATCTCTGCAGCTAGCGGCGCGCCCCAGTAGCCACCGCCGCGTTGCGCCGCAGGCGGCCCGCGCACAGCCCCCCACAGCCACCCCTGTAGACACTGAGTTTACCGCGGCAGAGGCCGCAGCAAAGGCGTCTGATGGGGGGCTGGAAGGGCAGGGGGGGGGTGACGATGAGGGGGGGTTGGGACCCCATACGCTGGAGGCCCTGGAGGGGGTGGGGCTGCCGAGGCGACAGTGGGTGTGGCTACAGCGGCAACGCGTGCTGTGGCGCAGCGGCCGCCTGGCCGAGGAGCGGGTGCGGCTGCTCTATGCGGCCGGTGCGGATCACCTTCTGAGAGGTTTTGGTCCCCAGGGGCCAAAACTACAACATACGTTTTGGTGCCGGCATTTTGCATCTGAGAGTTTTTACACCCTGGGTGTTTGGCCCCCAGGGCCACTATCATGCCCTTTTGGTTTCTACTTTTTACTGTGCCCACGCTGTAGTGTGTGGTTTCTTACTGTGCGTCTGTACACATGTGTGTTCGTCTGTACACACATAGTTAGTTCTGGTGCTAGCTGTGCTAGCCAACCATAGTACACACATGCTGGGTTCTCGTGCTATCAAGAACTTTGTTCTGGTGCTAGTTGTTTGTGGTTGTGTTGTTCTGAGCGAGGTTTCTCAACTGCAGGTGTTGAGATGGACCCCTACACCACATCGCAGTGGCGCCGTCTCGCACACGCCACCTCTAGCCACCTGCTGATACACTCAGTGCCGTTCCTGACAGCCCGCTCCCCCGCCTCCCCCACCCCCCCGCTCCCAGTCCGCCACAGCGCCGTGCGACGATGGCTGCTGACTCAGCAACGACTCATGCATGAGGGCCGCATCACAGCAGCCCAGGCAGAGTACCTCACGGCCGCGGGGCTGGGGTGGCTACTGGCGCACAGCGCGGTCGCGGCGCGCAATGATGCATGGCAGGCCATGCTGCAGAGTGTCGGGCAGCAGCTGGGAGCAGCCGCCCAGCAGCTTTCTGACGCTGTCAAGCATCTACAACTATCAGAAGATACCGTCACCGCGCAGCAGGCAGGGTCACATGCACACGCGCACGCACACGACAACAACAGCAGCAGCAGCAGCAGCAACAACAACAACAACAACGCTCACTGGCAGGTCAGGAAGCTGCACTTGTGGCAGCGACGGGGGCTCTCAGGATTGCTAGTCGCTAGCGAGCGCTCCGGGGAATCGGGTGAATCGCATGCAGCACATGCATTGCAGCATCAGTCGCAGCGTAACCAGACGAGCACTGCAACCACAGTCGCAGTTGGAGCGGCAAAGCATGCCGCGCGGAAGCCGACTCAGCATACCAGTAAGACCAATGGCGCGACGAGGCTTCGGAAGTCTATTCTAGCCACCTTTGCGTGGCACAGCAACCACACCAGAGGCAGAGACACAAGCCCTGCAGCTGCTGTGGGGCAGGTGGATCCTCTGCCCCCCCCCTCCCCTGCGCATGCATTGCCGTCATCTGCGACAGCTGCGGGTGCTGATGCACAAATGCATGCTCCGTTTGCATATGGATGTACCACCACTACCCTGCCCAGCACAGCTCATCTGGCAGGGCGACTGCCGGTATATGAGGACCCCTTAGCCACTAGCAGCCACGGGCTGAATCTTTGGGCGCATGGTGCAGCCACAAGTCCCGCTGGGTACGGCGCACTGTCCCCCCATGGTACCCCGATGGTTGTTGGGGGTGGCGGCGTGCCGCATGGAAGATGGAGTTGGAACGGCCGTGTGCCCCTCCCCCCGCCCAGCCTCCCAAACGGGGCAGTTGCAGGGTCCGCGGTGAACCCTAACTGTCCCATGTCCTCGGGGGTGAACCCTAAAAATGGGTGGTGGGCGCCCATGCATGCGGAGCCAGAGCACAGTGAGCCGCAGATGCATGAAAATCTTGTGGAGCAGGCTTTTGCGTCCACCAGGGCTGCAATGCATGCACAGGAGGTGACACCAGATGCATGCGCTGCAGACTACGCTGCATCATTCCTAACGGCACTGGACAGCTGCCGCGCATCACAGAGTGGCTACGAGGGTCACTCACACAGCAGCTCAGCAGACGAGTGCCATGCGTGGGATGCCGCGCGTGAAGTTCGCACCGGGAACAGGGCCTCAGGTGGTGTGAGCATGGCATCGTCCATGAAAGCTTGGGCTGAGGTCAAGAGCGAAGCCAGCGAGGGTGGCTACAAGGGTGGTCTTCTGGCTGACTGGCTGGAGCAGCAGCACGCCCTCCTATCTCTCGGCTTGTTGCCCCCGCAACGCCTCGCCGCCCTTACCTGCGTGCTCGACCACCTGACTCCCTCCATTTCAGACAACAAAATAGGCAGCAGAACAGCAGAAAAGCAACCACAGGGTTGCTATGCATGCAGTGGTAGCATATCAAGCACTGTTGCTGGTGCCGGTCGCGCTGACAGTACGCATGGGGCTCATGCAAATACACATCAGTCTTCCCCACACTGCACTTGCGATGGGGGGGGGCGGGGAGTGGCTGGGGCGGCGCCAGCGCCGGCACTGCAGCCTCAGTCCCAGGCGGATGTGCTGCGCGTTCTGCGCGCAGCGCACCGTGCGCTGGTGACACAGCACGGCGACGGCGACGCGGACGTTCGGACAGAAAACGGTACTGAAGTTGACGTGATCAAGACTGATGCATGGGGCTGGGGTGTTGCAGAGCTGATGAGGTTCCGGAGGCGGCGGGGCCATGTGGATGTGCCGCCGCTCGGTGCGCATGAGGAGCTTGCGACGTGGCTAGCGGCGGCCAAGGCGACACGAGGTACGCTGCGCCCTCAACAAGTCGCGCAGCTGTGGAGTCTTGGCGTGCCTCTTCATCTTCAAGCTCCTCGTGCATAGCGCAGCATGCTGCATGCTGTGCTGTGATATATGCTGTGCATCTTCAAGCTCCTCGTGCGAAGTGTAGCGCAGCATAGCGCACAGCATAGCGCATCATCGTGTTGTACAGCCTCTTTTACAAGCAGAAGAGGTACATTTTGGCGAGCACACAAATGTACAGAAGCTACATGCATGAGGTGGTGCCGTCGAGCAGCACTTTTCTATTAGTGGTGTTAGGGTCGTCGTTTTCAATTGAAGATTCCATCGAGAGCTCGAGGTGATCAGTGCTGGACTGCAAAGATGGCATAGTTTTGGTAGTGCTTTTTGTTCAGGCGTGTAGAGCAGTGTCGGAAATTCGCTTCCATGGGAGGCAAAGATGTGCATTCTTCATCATGGCATGCTTTTGAGAATGCACAGAGCCGGCAGGTAGATTGGCAAGGTAAATGGTTGATGCCAGTCTAGAATAGCCTCGTGGGCTCTCCTCTGCTGTTGCCTTGTCTGCTGCAGCGTCGCATCTTCTTCCTAGAGAAGAGTATCCAGGGAGAAGAGCACCCATCCTCCCGCATCACTCATGCTGGTAGTGAATCAAGTCTGTCTCGTTCAGGGTGTTTTGAGGATTACTTATAACGTAGTGGGCTGAGTTGAATGGTAGAAGCTGGATCGTTTAGGGTGTTCTGAGGCACGCTGAGATCGTGCTGTTCATCATCAGCAGCTGCGCCCCTTTTGCAGCTGCCCCTTTTGCAGCTGTGCCCCCTTTGCTGGCCCTGTAGAGTGTGCAAGAGGCCTGGGGTGATTGTGGATTAGAGAAGAGGTTTCCTGTGCTACCGAATGTTTGGTTTGAGAAGCGCAGTGTTCAGGCAGGAGAGTGCTGTGCTGCGACAAGGTGCGACAAGGTGCATGGATGGGGGTTTGGGTGGCGGAGAGGCCGAGGCTGGTGTAGGCTGACTGTGGAGGCGACCTGTTGATGCGCTGGCTTTATACATATATGTACGTCTTTTTGAGGTGAGTTGTAACGTGTATGGTGTGTCATTGTGTTTTCTGCCCCTGGCACAAGGGGACTCTATGCATTTGCATTCCTGGGGCTCGCATGTTAAAAAGTTCAGCAAGCGTGTGAAACGTATCTCACACATCCCACACATACATCGACAGCGGCCCACTACTGGTATACACGTGTTGTGATGGATGAAACGTCCCGATTTACCAAGAGTTTATTACATTCCAAGTCCGGATTGTAACCAACAGTAGACAGAATTAAGACTCAAAACAACAGGCCACGAGTCCAGAAACAGTAGGACAGTACAACACATCAACTTGCAGGATATATCTTATATTGGTACTATTTAGCGAGAATTAATCAATTGGATGTAGGTTAGGTTGTTACTAGCCGTCTTGAGCGCGCTCTCGTGTCGCAGTAGGCTACCTACACTCGTCTTTGTCAAAGCGTGGTTACTAATACGCTCTTAGTTTACATCCTCGAAGCATCGCGTGCGCCAGGGCAGGTGAGTGTGGGAGGCCTTTCAGCCCAGGGCATGCCATGATGTGTAGGTGCTGTGCGGGTGTGCGCGCGGTGTGCCAT